>PVLD010009620.1:0-75904 GCA_004027595.1 Dinomys branickii
TGGGCAAGGAAGTTCATTTAATCTTTACGTAGTTCCCTAAGCATTAAGTGTTCATGGTGATGCCAAAGGATGTGCAGGTAGAACAATGGATCTGAGGAAATCACTCATTTCCACCTGTGGTGGGTTAACTAATGGGAAACTCATAACACCCAGCTGAACTGAATCAGCGTGGTTCTGGATGTGGAAGGCCCCCCCTCCAGGATCATTGCCAACAGCAGAGAGAGAGAGAGAGAGAGAGAGAGAGAGAGAGAGAGAGAGAGAACGAGAGAACTAGAGAGGAAGGTGGCGTTATTGGCTCTCCTGGAAAAGCTTGTCATGCTGGCCATCTGATGTGAACTTGGCTGTTCTCATCATCAGAGGAGCTCAGGATCTGCTGGTCTGACATCCCATCACATTCACCCTACTCAAATCTTATTAGGGATTCATATATATGTACTGCATACCATGCCCATAATTACAATCAGAGTGGATTCTTGGATGAGCATGCATGCTGAGAGCCTCCTGAAGTGACATGGCATTCTGTCAGTTGCTCCTGTCAGTCTTACCTAGCAACTCAGGGGAGGCACCTGGGCTGAGGTGCAGATCCTTTAAATCCCGAAAGCCTGGTTTACCCGGGGGCTCCTGTGTACTCTTTGTAGGTGTTTGCTTTCTTGTCACCTCAGTGCCACTGTCCTGTTTGTGCCATAGTTTTGTTGGCATGGACTTGCCCTGAGCACAGCTTTCTGTGACCTTCAATAAATATAGCTGTTTTTCACATGCCTTTTTGGGTTTTTTGCCTTTTTGAGACAGAGTCTTACTATGCAGTTCAGACTGGCTTGAGCTCACTTTGCAGCCCAGGCTGGCCTCAAACTCACAACAGTCCTCCTGCCTCAGCCTCCCGAGTGCTGAGATTGCAGACGTGTGCCACCATGCCCAGCTTCCCCTGCCATTTGGACTGTGCACCTACAGTTTTCACATGGTTCTAAAAAAGCCAAGAATTTATCTACTGAATTTATCATGAGGTAACAGTACCATAAAAGAGAATACTTGGTCTATGTTTGGTATCAGTAAGGTTTCAACCAAATCAAAGTTTACCTAGAACTCTGTGTATTTGTTGTCATCTTCAAACCTGATAGAACAGATTTTTTGCTGTCTTGTAGGAATGGCTGGAAGGCTCCTTTGCCACATGACCACCAGATGGCAGAACAACACCATTCTTCTCAAAGATACCAGCAAAGAGACAGTCAAGAATCTGTGGCCACATGCTGTAAACATGTTTAAAGCTACACATCACTCTTTGTTTTTTTCTGAGTACGCTTTTACTGAATAGAAAAGAAGCATAAGTATTAAGAATTTTAATAATTCATGATTCCACCCATCAGAAACACACACTGGGTTTTGGTCCTGCTCCTGGGGATAAAATGACAGTGTGGACCATTCCCTGCTTTCTCTCTCAAAACCACTGGCTGAAGATCCAGTCCTCTCTCACCTTTTCACTGATATGACGCCTGCATAAGCTGATATGGAACATTCACAAATCAGCTACATTCTGAGTCATAAAGAACATCTCATAATTTAATTTTTTAATTTTTTATTTTATTTTAAAGACAAAAGAATGGAGACATATAAACCAGAATAACACAGAAACAATAAAGGAGATACCAAATTATAGAGAAGACAGTAGGGAATTAGCACTGGATACTGTATTACATAATGTTATCTTCACATTTGTTACACAGTTACTCATTTGATTAATCAGCCTCATCACCCTCATCTCCCTTGTTCTACCACCCAATCAGTCGTCTTCCCTCTGATAATAACTGTACTTTTTGGTTTATTTACTCCCTCAGGCTCTCACACTGTGAAGAGACATGGCGGCTTCAAATTATGCTGTAACAAACATGAGTATACACAAATTGCTATGTAAGAGGTGGAAAAGCACCATCCTGAAAGACAGTAGATAGGCAAGGAACCAGGTTCACTATGGTCAAGCACCCACTGACAAGCCCTCAAGGCCATTGGGGGTCCGGTCGAGTAGGAGGGGTTACCCAATGAACTGCCGGGCTCTGCCTTAATACAGCACATCCGGAGGCCGGTTGAGTCCTCAGGGTCACCCTAGCAGACTGCCACTGCCGGGGGCCCAGTTAAGTCCACAGGCTCGCCCCTGTGGACCACTAGGCCCCGCCCCGTTGCCACACCACTGGAGGCCCAGCCCGGGTTCTCATGTAGCCGGGAGGGAGCCCCCTCCCCCATCAGGCTGCTGAGCTCCCTGTCAAGGCCCCTGAGGTTCCCTTATAGGCCACTAGTGTCTCCCTGCAGGCCACCTATGACTATTTGGGGGCTATCCCCACCCAGCTCAAGAACCGGGTCTGCCCCCTAGTTCCAGGTCTTCACCTCTTCCCACCTCTCAATCTCCCGTGTTGCTGCTCCTGGCCCCTTGCAACTAGGCACTGGGCTTACTTATGATGCTGGGTACAAATGGCATGAGGTCCCCCCCCCACACACTCACTGTGGTAGTCCAGGGTGTGTACTAAGTTTAATTATTAGTTCTAGGAGAGAATTGGAGGATTTTCTCGGGTCTGCTGTGTACAGTATGTTGTTGTCTCTCGGACTCCAGGACTGCTGTTTTTTGTGTAATTTGTCGCTATGGGTTCATACAAGGTTCATATATGCAGACAGTGTGAAGTCCCTCATGGTGCTCATATTAGTAGCTTAGCATGAGTTCTGGAGCCTGTGGACTCATCCCATTGCTGTCAGGAACACGTGTTGAGTGCTTGGGCCACCAAGAATCAAGGTGATCAGAGAGGGAGTTCAGGGTGGGAGCTGAAGCCCAGTAACTCAGTTTGTGCTTCCTGCTTGGTGTTGGAGTGAGAAGGGTATAGGGCCATGTGGTCCACCTCCATCTGCAGCTCTCTCTTACTGTTGTGCTCCAGTTCCTGTTTGTTCTTTGGCTGGATCCCTGGGAATTGCTGTGGCCCTGGGGTTGCTGCCAATGTTCTCTGCTGCTGTCTGCTGGTAGTTGCTCACACAGTGGAGAGGTAGGAGGCCACAGCCTCAGGGCCAGTGTAGAGCTGGGTGTGGTGGTCTGTGTACTGGTTGCTTTGACTCCACCTTGCCTCCAGGCGCTGATTAGAAAGGCTGCTACAGAGTGGAGATTCTGTTTTAGTGGCTGTTGTAACTTCTCATCCTCAGACTGGGTTCAACAACACCTCCTGACTGCCACTGCCTCTCTTCTGGCCTGTGCTTTCTTCTCCCTGGTCCTGGACCAGCTCTCAGAACTCTGTTCTCCCCTGGCTGAGTTGGGAGGCTCCCGTGAGTACGGTCCTCTGAAGCTGAAGCTGCAAGTGCTGGAATGTGGGAGCATGCCAAGGGTGTTTGGAGTGGTGACTCCCTCCTTCTCTGCCTGCTCTTCCTCCAACTGTGCTATGGTGGCCCTCTGAGCCTTTCCTCCAGGAGAGGTCTTGTTTGCTTTTTCTGAGGACTTCAATTCTCACTTCAGATCCTTCCTGGGTCCAGGGGACCCATTTCTCTCCTTTCTGTCTTGCTCGTGTTGCTATATTCCAGTGTCTGGGTGGCAATCCTTTGGGAGGATCTTTCTCTGCTGCTTATCTAGTTGCCATCTTCCCAGAAGTCCCATCTCATAATTTTAATAGGAAGTTTACCAAGTATACTGTCAGACCACAACACAATTAAACTAAACAACACATGGGTCAAAAAGGAAGTCTCAAGGGAAGATAAAAATTTTGAACCAAAAGTAATTAAAATGATTAACTGAGCAAAACATAGAGGTAAAACTATTTTTAAAAACTCATCTTTATACATAGAAAATGTTTTTTGGCAGTGTACAACAATGCCCAATAAGCAGAGTAAGTAGAGGAATAGGTTTCCAATATTATGTATATATTATAAAATGCAAATTACATAAATTAAGGGTGAAATTAGACATTGAATATTTCCTCTACACATTAAGAAAATCTAAAAGGAGCCACTGCAATTATTCCTGGAGTGCAGAACCTCAAGCAGAGGGTGTACCTAGGGCTGCCTGGAAGGAAGGTGTCCAACTGAGGGGCAGAAGATCTGGGTCCAAGTTCCCTGTTACGCAGTATGATACCCAAGATGTTTTCTGAACTGTACAAAGTCATTGAATTATATGAAATTTTGGCTTCTGTACTGTTACTATATTATCACCTCCAACCAGGTCAACTGCTGGGCAGGAAGGATGGGTCTATATGCACCCATTTTTATGCTACAGTCACACAAAAATGCTGCAGAATGTTGACATCCAGAAAAGTCACATGAACAACTGGCCCAAGGGCCTGGATTCATTTGTGACTGCAAACCAGTTTCACCAGGCCAGACTCCTCTGTCCATACTTAGACAATTACAGAATTATTAATTATTTTCCCACTGAATGCAGAGCTTGGTGGAAACAACAGTGAATACAATGAGCTTGGAGAATTTTATGTTTCACTTTTTAGGAGGCTAGTCCTTGTCTTCAAGGAGCTTATAATCTACAGTGAAAACAGCTGGTTCATTAATTAAATCATTATTTGTTGCTACAAAGAAGTGCTACACTGTATGTTATAGTAGTTTTGGAAAGAGGAAAAGTTATACTCAGTTTTATGAGGGACATAGCATTTGTAAAGAATTTTATGCTTTACACATATCATACCTGAGTCAATGAAGAGACCTTCTTCCTTTTCTCTTTAGATATAAGGACTATGGATCTGAAGCTACCCAGATTAGACTATAACCTCCTATACATTGCAGAATTGAAGGTGCTATTGACAGATAAGCTTTGTGGGTTTATCTCTTCGTGGGCATATCTCTTTTTATCAATGGATATAGTTTTAAAAGGCACCAGAATCACAGATGAGAATCAGCTTCCCAGCTCGGAAATTGAGCGTCAGACCTTGGTATTTGGAATCAATAGAAACAGGAAAAATCTACCAACCAATCAGAGGTACAGGTCAACCCAACACTTTGGATCACTGAGGAAGTAAAGGCAAAGAAGAGAAGGCAAGAGTAGAAAGTTGATGTGCCTACTCCTCTCCAGGAGTCAGAATGTACTAAGAAGTGTGGTAGGAGGTGTGCAGGTGTGAGATGAACAAAGGGATTTGGGGGGAGGAAGGATTTGAAATCATCAAAAGACCCTAACTAAATGATATTTGTAAGTATGTCCAGTCCAAGGCTCAAGAAGCTCATGCAGACCTGGACAGTTAATAATGTGGCCTAACAAGGTCATAAACTTTCAATGTTCCACTGGGATGAAGGAAAAGAGAAATGAAAGAGGAAACTTGTACATATGTATACACAGCATAGCTAACATAGTTGTACTACTGACTTCTATTGCTTTACTGAAAGGATCAGTTAAAGATTAATTATTCTGTCAATCTTGCATGTCTCTGTTTTCCTAAGAAACCACTTTGAAGATAGCAATACGTAATACAACAACCAATGTTAATTTCCTACCACTTTGTCTGTAATTCAGTACTGCTTTTATTGTTCTTATGCTATTTTGTAAATGGATGTCTGTTTGTTAATATGCTTTCCTTCTTTTATTTTTTAAAATAAATTTTAAAAAATGAAAAACTTTAAAGGTTCTTATGTGAATTTTAGCAGTATTTTTCATGACTTTATTGTGCTCAAGTGTGGAAAGAAAAATCTGATCATGTCTCCCTACAACATTTTTATAAGTCTTATCTTCCCAAAGAAAACCTCCCTTTGCAATCATCCCTTACTCATGTCATCACTTTTTGATAGTACATTTGTGAACAACTAGCTTCAGTGATGAAGCACATGAACAGTAAAATCAGATCAAATGTTTCTGAGTACCTTGAAAATAAACAATCCCAACCACTTCTTTGAACCAAACATTGATGCATTAGTTCAAAAAATAGGAAGGGGAAGGGTAGGTATCCACTAGTTCTACTGTGTTTATATTGCCCTCTTTTAAAAAGTATTATAAAAATATTTTAGAAAGAAAGTTTTGTTATTTATATACATTAACAATATGATATACTTTATCCGCAGCCCGTGACAATTCTTCTTAATTCATTGAGGACCAGTCAAGTCAAAAGATGGGGCACCCATGAAAATGAATGATTAATAGCAGGTAGCAGTGACTCTAAACATCTCTGAGCTAGTAGTTAAAAATGTAACATTCCAAATAAAAAGATACTACTTGTTGGTGAATTTTTCCCATTGAGTTGCTTTAATTAACCCTTACAAGGGCCTTTGTTGGAAGATACTGATTTTGCTTATTGTTTACAATTGAGGATAGTGACATTCCAAAGAACAATTAAATTTTACACTATTGAGCCACTAATATTGATAATGCCTAAAACCTAACCCAACATTTAAAAAAGACCTTGCTCTTTAAGCCACTGAACTATAAGTTGTAAACTTTGGTTTTAGAAGCTATTATTTGAGACCTTACAAGCTCAAGTACCCATTAAACCCTTTATTCTGTGACCTCAGCCTGGTTTTGAAAACACTAAGGCTATGCCTGGGTGGGTATCACTTTGTTGTCAGAAGACATTCCACATCTCAGGTTCACATTGCAGGTCATTCCAGGTCCATCTAGAAACTAAGTCCTTCCCAGACCAGGGATAATGGTCATTCAAGATGCTCCAGGACTTCAAGGATGTAATATCTGTACTAAGCTGCTGTCTGTGCTGCTTGTCCTCTCAGCCAGGTTAGTATTCTCAGTGCTGCAGCTGCTCAGTCTGTCCCTTCTACCCACGAGTCACCTTCCCTTCCTGACCTTGGGCCTTGGTTCTGGAGGTGGAGTTTCTGCTGTGATTCCCATCTTGATCCGGCTAGCCTCTACTCCTGGCTGTGTATTCCTAAAATACAAAAATGATAAAAAGGTGGTGGTGGAGATGCCTCATTACTGAGAGCTAATTTGCAAATTTCCAAATTTCCACAAGCTTTATAAGCTAGTTGTTAAAAACAGCCGACACTGAAGCAAAGGTCATTGTTATAGTTGATACATTGTGTCAACTTGGGGAGTCTAGACGTTTGGCTGAGTGATTCAGCAGGAAGCCAAGGTGCTTACTTTGTATATACATCCTGACCCTGTTGAAGAGGAGGGCATGGAGATTCTGTGAGTGCTACATGCCCCCTGGGTGGGCCAGCCTGTTTATAATGTAAGGGAGGTAAAAAGAGGCTGCTGGCCCGCCATTCTTACCTTTTGCTGGTGGTTTTTGCTGTGCTCTACTGCCATGAACATTTGCCCTCTGCCATGTGTCACTGTGCCTCAGAACCAGCCAAGTATGGACTGAAACCTCCACAAACTGTAAGCTAAATAAACCTTTCCTTCCTTCATTTTGGGCGTTGGGTATTTCATCTTAGCAAGGAGAGAAAAGTAACCAAGACAGTCGTATACCATTATCATGTTTTGCAAAAATTGTTTACATGAGGATACCCCCCAAACTGACCTACACATTCAATGCCAAAATGATAAATAAAAACAGTGGTTGAAGTCTTAAAATTTCTGATTTCAGCCAGGCATGGTGGCACACTACTATAATCCCAGTAGGTAGAAAGCTGAAGCAAGAGGATTGCAAGTTTAAACCCAGCCTTGACAATTTAGTGAGACACTGCCTTAAAATTTACAAACTGCTGGACACTACGTCAGTGGTGGGAAACCTATGACACATGTGCCAGAGTAGGCACTCAGAGCCCTCTCTGTTGGCATGCAAGCCAAGTCACCAACCAAGGTTTGACAAGTTATCAGCAGACATACAACAGCAAGGATCACATTAATTGTGCAAATGTACATCAATTGCAAACTTTTACCTTTCAGTATAAAGCTGTATCATTAAAAGCTCTGTTATTGATTTTATCTTAAGTCAAAAGATGTTAATATATGAATTGGGTTTTCTTCTAAACTATAACCTTAGTGTTCAGGTTTAATGGCAGTGTTTGTACTTTGCAACAAACAGGTGGGTTTTAGGTTTCTATCTGGGCACTCAGTCTCTAAAAGGTTTTCCATCACTGGTACGGTTTTTTTTTTCATGAATTTACTTTTATTTCTTCACACTAATGGAGTAGATTTTGTACAGAGCACAAAATTAGGTCTTATTTAACTTAAAGAGTTTTTTACCACTTAGTTATTGGTATGATGGAATTTAGGTGTACAATGTCCGTTTGTCTGTGTGTATGTTTTTTCCACCAGTCTTTTATTTTTCCTGTGTCACACAGTTCCTACTTTCCTACTTGTTATGGGCTAATTCAATGTTTTTAAAATTCTTTTTTAAAATTTATCTATTGCATATTTAGCTGTTTCTCCTTGCATGATCTTTGCGTTATTCTAGGAAATATCATGCTTTTTTTTTTTTTGTCTTTTTGAGACATGGTCTTGCTGTGCAGCTCAGGCTGGCCTTGAGCTCACTTTGTAGCCCAGGATGGTCTCAAACTCCCAAGGATCCTCCTGCCTTAGCCTCCCAAGTGCTGGGATTACAAATGTGGGCCACCACACCCCACTGCCACACTTATCTTTAACTTTTTCATCCTGCTTATGATTAGTATTTAATTTCATATAAATTTTAAGAACCCTGCAGCCACATAGATCCTTCTACCCCCATTCTTTTATGTTCCTTGTCACATGTATTACATTTATATAACCACAATAATGTTAATCACTTACAAAACTGTTTTTACTTTATCCAAATATGAACTATTTTACACATTTTTTATTTTTTTCCTGATTATCTTGATTTGCATCTGATATCGTTTGCCCTTTAGTCTGAAGAAAATCTTTTAGTATTTCTTGTTGTGTAGTCTTCTGTCATAGTTCTTTTAGTTTTATTTAAATTGCTTTATCTGATTTCTATTTTTGAATAATATGGCTATAAAAACAGTTCTGGGCTGACACTTGTTTTCCTTTTCCATTTAAAAAATGTCCTTGACATGGTGCTACCTCCCTACTGCACCCTAGGATCTTCTTTTCACAGAGTTTTGAATGACTCAAATTTTCACCCTTGAGTCTCTTATGTTAATTCCAGATTTTCCTATCTATGACTTCGTGAAGATAGGTAAACATGCAACTACACAGTGATTGCACATCATCTAAAAATTTTTAATATAGGATCATTAACACAGAAATATAATTTCATTGACATAATGAACTTGGAAAAAATGTATGCAAGTTTTGAAGCAGAAAAAGGAAATGATATTGCCTTTGTTACTTTTCTCTCTTTGCTGAGACAAAATACCTGATACCCAGAATTAAAGAAGGAAAGGTTTATTTAGCTCATAGTTTGTGGAGGTTTCACTCCATACTTGGCTAGCTCCAAGGCAGAGTGGCACATGGCAGAGGGCTACAGTTCATGGCAGTGGAAAACAGCAAAAGCAGCCAGAGCAAAAGGGAGGAGTGGTGGCAAGCAGTCTCTTTCTCTGTCTTCCATATGCAAACTATCCCCCCCAGGGCAGGTGAGGCACTTACACCCATAATCCCAGCATTGAATCATGAATCAATCATAAACTCTAAAAGCCCACCGCATGACTGTATGAGGCTTTGCAGGAATATCCAGACAGAAACCATAACATTCCACCTCTGGCCCCCCAAAGACTCATGTACATCCCTTTATGCAAAAGACATTTTAGTCTAGCTCTAAGAGTTGTCAAAGTCCTAACAGTTTCAGCATTGCTGAAGAGTCCACGTCCCAAGTTTCCTCCAAGATCTTAGGCAAATTCTTAGCTGTGAGCCCCTGTACAAATGAAAAGTTAAACACTTCCAACCTTCAATGGCACAAAGTAAACAACATCATTCCAAAAGCTACAAACAGGAAGATACAAAGTATTGAGACTGCAGCAAGTCCAACATCTAGCAGGGCAAATACTTAAGTCCTGTATTTCCACATCCAGCAACTGAAGCCATCTGTGGCACACTGTGAGATCCAAAAGGCTTACATGGCTCCCCCCTATGGCACTTCTGGTGGTTACAGCTCCCATGGCTTCTGTCTTAGGCCCGCTTTGCTCCCTGCTTGCAACTTTCCTCAGATGATCCACGTTCCTGGCTTTTCCAAACTTCTGAGGTCTCCACTGCACCTTTTGCTTCACACAGCTTCACATACTGCTCTTTAGGGGCACACTGCCTAGCCTACCAGGCCTTCTGAAATCTAGGTGGAAGCCTTCTTAACCTCAGAACTCTTGTACTCTGTATGTGCCTAAAGCCAGCACCACATGGATGATGCCAAGGTCTGCTGCCACCTGGAGCAGTAGCTGAGCTTTCCTCTCTCTTGGACATAGGTGTCAAGTACTTGGATTGCTGGGCACTCTGAATCTAATTCTAAGGAGCAAATTCTCTATGCTGCCACCATTCAGGAACTTGGTGCAGCCACTGCTGCCATTCTGGAATCTGGTGCAGCTGCCCAACGCCATTCTGGAGCCAAGTGCGGCTGCTGCCACCATTTTGAAACATGGTGCTCTGCGACTTTCTTCTCAAAGCAAAGTCTTGCACATTTGCAGTTTTGAGGCTGCAAAGGGTGGAGACTTGCTGCTTCTTTTGATGCCCTCAGGCCATCTCTTCATTATCTTGTTCCTTCTCAGCAATGGAGATCTCTTCAACTCTATCTTTGTAATCCACAGCCTTATTGGAGCTTCCTTTCTGGCCAAACTCAAAACACAAAATCATCCTGCTGGGCTCTTTGGTCTTGATTCTCAACATAAATCTGGCTAGAAGCCCCCCACAGTAGCCATGCCACTGCCTCAACATTCAACTGCCTTGAAATTTCTTCTACCAGATTAATTAGTCCACCGCCCTTAATCTCAGTCTTAGGCAAAATCTCTACACACAAGCAAAATGCAGACAAGCTTTCTGCAAGCCATAGGATACATTATCTGGAGTCTAGCAGCCAATGCAGTCCTTCTTCCCAGAAGAAACCTCCTGAACCTAGTCTTTACTGGCAGGATTTCTATCAGTTTTCTGGTCTTCTAAGTTCTGACCAGAATCTCCCGTACAGAACAGCCAAGGCATTCCAGCTCTACTCTTTCAGATGACATCTCAGAACCTTCCCAAACACTTCCTACAAGCCATTTCCAAAGGCTCTTGAACCACACGGTCAGGTACAGTCACAGCAATGACCCCACTTCTCTGGTATCAAATTCTGTCTTTGTTACTTTTCTCTCATTGCTGAGACAAAATACCCGACACTCAGAATTAGGGAAGGAAAATATTATTTAGCTCATAGTTTGTGGAGGTTTCAGTCCATACTCGACTGGCTCCAAGGCAGAGTGGCATATGGCAGAGGGCTACAGTTCATGGCGGTGGAAGACAGCAAAAGCAGCTAGAGCACAAGGGAGGAGCAGCAGCGAGCAGCCTCTTCCTCTCCCTTTACATATGCAAACTATACACCCCAAGGCAGGTGCAGCACTCACACCCATAATCCCAGCATTGGATCCTGGATCAATCATAAACTCTAAAAGCCCACCCCATGACTGCATGAGGCTTTGGGGGGACACCCAGACAGAAACCATAACAGACATACACAACTGAAAAGTCAGATTGGCCAAAATTTTTCTCACAGCAATATTTTCCCTTAACATTTTCTTTAATTTTGAAAATAAAAGTGGAAGAAACAGTACTACGTATACTATCACTAAGGTTTATCAACTAACACTATTTCTTTATTTATTTCCATCTAGATGTAGATTTACACTGGTTTTATTTTTGATATTTTAATTTTTTCTGAATCATTTGAAGTTAAACATTGTGACATTTTACGTATTTTATTGGAATGTTTCTACCTAGAAGATAAATTATTCACTCCAAACAATGTCAGTGGTCTGAAGGATCTCTGAAATTCTGACAGTTTGCAATGTGAGCCAGCTAGGAGAGGATCAGAGGTGACTAGAAATGAGAGCACAAGTTTCCTGCTTAAACAAAAGTAAAGTTGTATCAGTGGGAGCTTCCTGGAGAAAATTTCTCCAGCCTTATGTCAGAGATTTTGTTATAATACTTTGAAAGAAATAGTTAATTCATCCAAAGAACACAGGGGAAATATCTTTGATTGTTGCAAAACTGTAGGAAGAACGTGGGAAAGCAATAAGCAGTGATAAGCTTCCTAGAGCCATTCACGTGTTTAAGCAGTGGCCAGGCAGCAGCACGCAACCCTAGACAGCTAGTAATGTGGCCCCCACAAGAGCCTAAACTTTTAATATTAGCATGTGTTTAAAAATGTTTTCCATGACTTGATTATGCGATGCTCAAGCAAAGACTGTGTAGGTGACAACAGAACACTTATGTTAACTCCACCTGCTGCATCCACCACGGTCAAATTGAAACCTACTGTGCAACTTGGCAAGTGGAATAGAGTGATTACTGATAATAGTATTTCAACTTAGCTACACGTGCTTGTGCCTGTGAAGGCAGGCACTCAGTGTTACTAAGAAGTGAAGCAAGCTGCCCATTTCATAGAGGTGGGGAGGAAACAGTGAGAAGACACACTATCCCCTTCAAGGGCAGGGCCCCACTGACCACAAGACCTCCTCAGAGGCCACACCTCTAAAATTTTCTGCCACTTCCCAGTAGTATTAAATTTGGGACTAAGCCTTTAACTCCCTGATCACTGTCCTGTCAAGTGTGACTTACAGGTCTGGATTGGGGAGGGGGGTGGGCACTGCAGTACCCTGATAAATTACTTAGGTTCTTTGAGTCTCAACTGCTTTAACTGAAAAGCGATAAAGTCTACATGATATACTTGTAAAGATCAAATAAGAACTTATATGCATAAATAATTATAAACTATGAATCATTATGTAGTTACGTTTTTCATATCATTATTACCATTATTTTCAAGTTCCACTATAGATAGAATCACGCAAGTTTGACTTTTCTACAAAGCTCTTTGCTACCCTTTTTCCATGCTTACAAAAAGAAAAATTAAATACTAGAGTTATCATACAGAATTTTAAAACCATCCATATAACTAGCCACTCTAAAATAAGGGTAAATACTTTTTAGGTGAATGAAAAAGCAAGAACTCTCCACAGAGAAAACTGGAGCTATGAAAAAGGTACACATGGAAATTTCTGAATTGAAAAATTTAAAAACTGAAATAATGCAAAACAGAGATAGTGGATTCATTCTATAGTAGAAAGTGGATAACAGAGGAAGAAGTTGGGAAATTTAAATATAAATCAACAAAATTATACAGTCTGAAAAATAAAGGAAAAACACCTGAGAAGCAATGAAAAGAGCCTTGAAAATCTTTTAGATAATATAAAAAGTCCAACTTTCAGGTCACTGGAGTCTCAAAAGAAGAGAATAAGATTGGTGCAGAAGAAATATTTTTTAAAAGGACTGGAATTTCTCGAATTTAATGAAAGACATAAATTTGCAAGACTAAGAAGCTCAGTGAGGGCTGGAGTATAGCTCAGTAGAATAGGGCTTAGCAGGTGTGAGGCCATGAATTCAACCCCAGCATTGGAGAAGGAGGAGAGGAAAGGGGACTCTAAACAGGGTTGCAAAGACAAACTCAAAAAATCATCCCCCAAAACATCACAATCAAGCTATCAAATGCAAGGGGAAGGAAAAATTATTGAAAGTAGCCCAAAGAAGCTGGTCAAATAGCATAAGCCTGTAAGTCCAGCACTTAGGAGCCTGAAGCCAGAGGATTGCTGCAAGTTTGAGGCCAGCCTAGGGTACACAGTGAGGTCAAGGCCAGTCTGGAATATGTAATATGATTCTTTCAAAAAGAAAAAAGAGGCTGGGTGTAGTGGCACACACCTGTAATCCCAGGATTTGGGGAGGCTAAAGCAGGAGTATCATTGCAATTTTGAGAGCAGCCTGAATTGCATAGCAAGACCCTGTCTGAAAAAGAAAAAAAAAAGAAAAGAAAAAAGAAGAAAAGTACCCAGAAGGAAACAACACAGGCGAACAATGATTGAAATGATTGTTTTTACAAACTGCAGAAGAGTGAAAAAAAAATTTTAAGGGTTCCAAAGTGACTAGAAGTAGAGTCCTATTTCTGTTTAAAGGAGAGATGAATAAAAATATAAAAATAGTTGTTTTGTGGTTGAAATTTTCTTATTTTTGTTCATAAACCTACTATCAACAGAAAGACGTACACAGTAGAAGAAAGTAGGATTGGGTACAGCGAACTGCGGAACCCTGTGTGCAGCCTCAGTGAAGCTTACAGTGGAGTTGTCAGGGTTGCCCTGGGTTGGGGCTGTCTAGAAGGGAAGCTTTATGCACCACGCCGCGAATGCTTCCCTGGATGTAAACTGTCCGGGAAACGGCTGTGACTTGGTGAGTCAACTCTTTTTAGCCTAGGCAATTCAGAAGGCTAACGATTACAAAACGTCCTGCTAGCAATACTGCATACCAATTCAGTCATGACATAGGGCCAGGGCACATCAGAAACTCCACGATACCTGCACATTCCGTTACCTAATCATTTATTCTCCAGAATAGGCTGTCTGGCCCATTATCTAGTGTTGTTTTGGTCTTACACCAGACAGTTTCTCCTCCACCGGGTAGATGGAGATGGCTTACAGGTGTTCTTGAGAAGTTTAGAATAGACTGCATCCTCTTAGGAGCAATCATGCTTAGATTTCCTGCTTAGAGAAATAGGGTCAGAGTTGAATTGTAGCTGAGGGGATGGAAGCCAGATAAGAATGAGGAAGACATGATGGTCAAGTGTGACCAGGGTAATTGTGGAAGGACACAGTTCTTCCATGACAAAAATGCCTATGCAGCTCCCTACACCTTCACAGAAAAGCCAAGGATCTTTAGCATGGCATACAAAAACACTGTTATCCTGGCCGCTGCCTACCTTACCAGCCTCAGCTCAAAGTACCCTTGCCAGGCAGTTTATCCCATAGGAGTAGCTGTTAGTGGTGGTATCATTTCCATGTACCCCTTACTCCCTTGGCCCAAAACCACCAAATGGATAATGTGGTTCAAGGACTCCTGTAGGTACATTTACTCATACTGTATTAGTCATGTGCCCATTGCTGGGACAAAAATATACAAAACCTACAGTTCAGAAGAAAGCAGGATTTATTTGGCATAAAGTTTCCAGTGGGTACAGTCAAAAATTGTCTGACTCTAAGGCAGAAATGCATGGCAGAAGAACATAATGAAGTACAGTTGCTCATCCCATGGCAGCCAGGAGACAAGGAAAGCAAAGAGAGGCTGGGAACAAGAATTTATCCTTCTAGGTCATGCTCAGTGACCCACCTCCTCCAACTAGGCACCACCTTCAAACACAGGACTTCTGGGGGGCATTTTAGAAGTAAACCCTAACATGTGGCCCTCGCTTCCAGGAGACTCACATCCATCTCGGTAAACAAAACGCACTTACTTGTCATTCTATATTCCGTTTCTGTCCAGGGTGACAGGTCCTAAGAATGAGGTGACTGTGAATGAAAAAGTAACAGAGACAAGAAAAACAAGAGCGGCAAAAGTCTGGGATCAGGGGGCTCACTGCCTCTCGGACTGCAGCCTTAATTACTAATCTCATCACCTTTTATTGAGCGAGAACCAAGGGTGTAGCTAGTACAAAAAGGCGGATACCAAATTTTTTTTTAGCAAGGATAATTAAAGGATTATCCTTAACATGTAATCCAACATACACGTGTAATCCCAGCACTTGGGAGGCTGAGACAGGTGGATCATAAACTCAAACTCAAGACCACTCTGGGCTGTATAATGAAGCCTTATCCTAACAAACAATAAGCAATCATTGTGTGTCCTCAGTGCTTTCTCTAACTAAAAAATGTCCTTCTCCACACTTAGTCCTTTTCAAAGAGTTTCCAAAGTCTTGATTTTAATTAACTTAATTTTAATTAACTTTTCCAAAGCATTGCTGAAAAGCCCACATGCAAAATTTCCTCTGAGACACAAGGCAAGCTCTTTTCTGTGATATGCAATAGCACAGGGCAAACATTCCAACTCCAAAAGGAAGGAACAGAAAAATAGAATTAGGACCAAGGCAATACCAAAACCCAGCATGGCAAGCAGTAATTGCTATAGCTGCATGGCCAGCACCCTAAGAAGTTCATGTTGACATGTGGGCTCCAAAGGGTGTAAGCAACCCACCCCATGGCCTTGCTGGTCGCAGCTCACATGGTCTCTCTCTTGGGCTGCCTCAGCTTGCTGCCTGCAGCTTTCCTCAGCAAACATTTATGTTCTTGACATCTCTAACTTCCTGAAATTTCCACTGAACCTTCAACTTCATTCTCACATCTTCATACACTGCCTTCTTATGGGGTCCTGGCTGGGCCTATAACCCTGTCACACATTTTTACCTAGTCTCTCGGGCCTTGTGAAATCTTAGTGGAAGCTTCTTTGACCCCATAACTCTTGTTTTCTGAATGTTCACAAAACCAGCACCACATAGATGGTGCCAAATTCAAGTGCTAACTTGAGCAGTAGCTGAGCCCTCTTGAATCATGGTTGAGAGTGGCCTCCAAGTGCCTGGATTGCTGAACTTCTCTAGGCATCCGTGAATGAGCAGGTGTCCCAGAGATTCTCTTTTCAAATAAAATATTTACAGTTTTGTACCCATTTGCAGTGACTGGGGTCTCACTGATTTCTGTGATGCCCTCAAGGCATTTTTCTTCCGGTCCCTGTACAAAGTACTTGACTTTTCTTTTAATGCTAATCGTTTCAGCAACCATTATTTCTTTTCTGCAGCTATTCAGGTGCTTCCTTTCTGGTGAAACTGCAGTTTTCTAATCATTCAGCTCTGCCATTTGTTCCTGATTCTCCTGTAAATCAGAAGCCAGCAGTATCCATACTACAGCCTATATATTGGGCTGCCTTGAAAACTTCTCTGCCAATTTAATTAGCCTGTGTCCTTAATCTCAGTCTCCTGCAAAATCTCATGACATAGGAAAAATGTACATAAATTTTCTGTCAGATCATAGCATACATGATCTCTAGTCCAACTGCAAATGGAGTCTTTGTTCCATACTGAAAACTGCTGAGCATGACCTTTACTGTCTGCATTCCTATCATCATTCTGGCCTTCTGAGCTTTGACCATTATCATTTATCAAGGACTGCTCCCAAATGCTAAGGCTTCTCTAACCCACATTTCTAAAACTTTCCAAATGCCTTCTGCAAACCAGTTCCAGGGGCTTCAGAACTACATGGTCAGGTATAGTTGTTACTGAACAGTTACATAGCCTTCAAGAGGTTACAGTAGTTGAAGTTGCTTAATTTAGAGGTCCCAGATTTGCAAACAACACAAGCCTCTAACACTAAGGTAAAAGCAATAAAACAAAGTTTAATAAACTGTTATTTGACATATACATGCTTAAACAGAAGAAAGAGAAAGTATAGGAAAAAATTATATCACTGATTGGAAGAGCTTCAACACCTGACATTCCAGTTGCAATGGTGGGGAGACTTTCATGATTCTGACTGGGAAGGGTCCAGGCAGAGCACCCTCTCCATGTATGCAAAGGCCCCCTACCAGTAAGGCCCCTTAAATAGCAGTTGAGATAAAAGTGCTAGTGTTCCAACTATATACATGACCGGAAGCAGGGAATATGTGGCCCCAAGAACTGACCAAGTGCCCAAGGGAACAAACATCTATATCTTGTTGATATATGAGAAACAGACCTTCCCTGAGATTGGGCCAAGATCACAAGGAGTTTCTGCTTATGTCAGGATGCTCTACCAAGGCACCTCTACATAGAACAAGGCCGCAGTACTTTGTTATGAAAAAGGAAGATCTTTCTAAACTTAACTTTAACTCTTCAGATTGGTGTCAGTCTTACCTGATATCTAGTATCATAGTATCCTTAACAAAGAATTGAGTAGGACATATGGAAGCGTAAAAAAGGCAGAGATTTATTAAAGGGAAGTATGGTCCACAAAGCGGGAGCAGGCTGATGAGAAAATGCAAGAATGGAGGCCCCATTTGTTTTAGGTTTGAAATTAAATCACACTTGGCAGAAGTCCAAAATGTAAAGCACCTAGAGATGGTAACTGCTAGGGGTGAAAGTACTCTCCAGAACAGAGGACAGACAGAGCCAGAGAGGGCAACTGCCGGTACCGAAAGTAAACCCGCAAGGATGGGGGCAAGCATCTCCAGTGAAAGGAATTCCCATGAGTTCCAACATTGCTTCTCTTTTGTTTTCCTAAAATTTAGGAAGCTGTCAGGGTGGTAACTGCCCTCCTTTCCAATGAACTGTGAATCTTCACCTTCACTTCGGGAAGAGGAAATCCTTGATCCTAGACAAAAGCAGCAGGGCTGCTAAAACCCTTAGGCATGGGATCAAGACTGCAATGCTAATGATATAATGACCCTGGGTTTGCCCTCCCTTACCCTAAAGCAGTTCGAGCACCTGCTCCTCAAACCCATGCTAGGGTCAAGGAAATGTGATAAGGGCAAGGGCACAATTTTTAGGTTCTGTCAATATGTTAAGAAAATATGATGAGAGCAGGATGCTTTTTTGGTCTCCAAGAGCCGGAAGGCATCCTGTCTATTGTGAGCTTAAGGCCAAGTTGTCTCCGACTTTGTCTGTCTCCTGCCTCACAGTCACATCAATGAACTCATTTCTAGTACTGATTTTCTTTATTATTCATTTTCCTATCACTGAGACCAAATACCTAACATCAGTAACTTAAAGGATGACAAGTGTATTTGAATCATAGTTTCCAGTGGATTCCATCCAAACTCACCTGCCTCTAAGGCAGAAACACCAGGTGGAGGAGCACAGGGGAGGATAGATGCTCATCTAAGGGCAGCCAGGAAGTAGAAAGAGCAACGAGGAGCCGGGGACAAGAATGTGCTCCTCCAAGTCATGCCTCAGTGATCACCTCAGAATATAAGACTTGTGAGGGATATTTTATACCTAAACCATAACACATGTCGACAGCAGTATTGGAGATCAAGATCAATCACTTCACATCCCACGATGGATAACATGTAATGTTGATCAATTCTTCCTGCCTCAATCTCCCAAGTGCTGACATTACAGGTGTGCACCACTACCACCAGCCTTAACACCTATCTTTACATGTACACACATGTGTATGTAGTGGAAATACTATTATTAGTAATCATTGCATTTACTTGGCAAACCATAAAAGTGAATGTAATGTCTGATACACACCAGGTTTTTTTTGTTTGTTTGTTTAGGGGGTTTTGTACCAAGAATCTAACTCAGGACCTTGTGCTTACCAGGCAGGTGCTTGGGCTGCTGAGCTATATCCCCAGCCCACACACCTGTTTTGGTTAGACTGTGTATGGTAGATGCAGGAAGTGGAGTTAATACTCCATTGGACCCTCTCCTACACAGCATTCTGTTGCCACCCATGTAGCTCATTTTCTAGCACTATGCAATTGAGACATGAAAAATCCCTAAAATTTATAAAATAATGTTAAAAGTTCATCACCTTGTGGGCCACATTACTAGCTATCCATGGCAGCATTTGGCCTCTGGTTACACATTGGACCCACTTGCTATAAAACTAAGAGCCTTAGGAATTAAAATTCAGGAGAGGCATACAGTTCTGAATGAGTATTCCAAAGAAGGTAGAGAACATGGGAGCATATATGGGTAAGCAGTGTTGATTTACTATAAAACAGTAAAAATTATGATAGGAATCACGTTTAAGATAGAATAGGGGCAGCACGACCAGTATAAGATAAAAAATATATATACTTAGCCAGGTGTGGTGGGACTACCTATAATCCCAGCCACTCTGGAGGCCGAGGCAGGATGGTTGTAATTTAGAGGTCAGCCTGGACAAGTTAGAAGCCAGCCTGGGCTGCATAGCAAGATCCTGTCTCCAAAAAACAAACAAACAACTAAAAGAAATAGGAGACTCCTATCTAAAAGTCTCATAGAAAACTCTCTTAGAAAGAAAGAAAGAAAGACTCTTTTAGAAAGAAAGAAAGAATATATATTTACTGAAAATATCTATAAAAGAAGAGTGCAGTAACCTTTTGTTATTCATCTTCACTCTGGACACAATGTAATTATCTAGTTGTTGCAGACCCTACAGTCAAAGCATAGACATGAAACAGCTCTTCCTCTGCAGAGCCTGCAAGATATTTTAAATGGTAATTTCCTTATCTTTATCTGTTGGGTAAGATGGCTTTCAAAGGAAGGCGTACTGTTGTAGTCAGGGTTTACAAGGGAAAAGATTTAAGACAGGACACATAATTTATAGGATTATTTTATAATATTTACCCAAAGAGTCAGATGCAAAAGAGTATGGGAAATCTGTCCACACACTAGAGACCCAAAGAATCCAGCTGAGGGCGTGGATCCCATGGCAATATCCTTCATGAGTCCAGCTAAAAACACCTAGAGCTCATGGCAATGCCCCCTATGAGGCCAACTGCAGACCTAAAGCCCATGAAAATGTTTCATACAAGTCTGTTTCAAGAGCCGGGCATGGTGGCACATGCCTGTAATCCCAGTACTTGGGAGGCTGAGGCAGGAAGATCCTTGCGAGTTCAAGGCCAACCTGGGCTACAAAGTGAGTTCAATGCCAGGCTGAACTGCATAGAGAGACCCTGTCTCAGAAAGACCAAAAAAAAAATTCTGTTTCAAGGATCTGCACTGGAAAATCCCAAAGGTCAGTGGTGGATCTGCACTGGAGCCAGGAAGTGATGCTCAAAGTAAGGATCAGAGCTCCTCTGAAAAGGACCTTAGCTATCCACAGCAACAGTCAGGTCTTAAGCTTCTCTAATGCTGAAAACAGCCTAGTTCATATCAGGAAAGCCATCAAGATGAGCTTCTCCAGGAGAATCAACAGTAGCACATCATCTTCCCCTCCAGTTGTCTTTTTCTGCTCCTGGCAAAAATCCTCAGGTGGGACTTCTACTCCCAGCACCACACTGATTCAGTTCAGTTGGGTATTATAAGTTGTCCATTAGCTAATCCACTACACATATTGAGAGGCACTTTAAAGTCTAAAGATGTCCCTTGAACTAGGAAGAACTAAAAACTTCAAGCCAATGGAAACTTAGACTCAAGACAAGGAGCTACGTGGACCAAAATCAAGATGAGGTGCTGACCATAAAATTACAACATGGGACTATAATGGGAAAAACCAGGAAAGATACACTGTAATTGTGTTGGATTCAGACCCAGGATATTATTAAACCCATCAACTCTCCAAAGCCTTATTTAGTTTCACTTTTATAGTATTTTTTAAAATTTTATTTTCACAACCTCTAAAAAGATAACCAGGAATAAGTCTGAAGATTTATATTTAAAACATTTACAGTAACTTTTAAAATAACATTTGGAAATGTTTTGTCAATCTAAAACAGAATCTCACATAAGAATGTGTAACAAAAGGAGTTTATGCCAAAAGTGAAAATGACCATCCAAGAAACACTTATCCAGTCCCCCAGAATAAGTACTCCCGTAGAGCCATGAGGTCTTTGGGGTGCGGGCAGAGGAGGGTGTGGCAAACCGTTCGGTTGTATTAGTAGGCAAAGATAGCACCGGTAGATTGGTCCTTGCGCGTTTATGTGATACTTTCCGGAAAGATGTAGTGATTTTACAAGTTATTTATTACTCTAATGGTGCCAAAAACTAAGATGAAACTGTTAAAAGTTAAAATTAACTAGATCATGAGACTAGAATCCTGATGGGTTTGACTGTTGTGCAATCTCAGTCCTTCTCCCCTGACAGGAATTTGCAGACCCCTTTTGTGTATGTCTTCAGTACAACCTGTTGAACAACAGCAAAAAAAGTAAAGCGTGTCATATTTAGGCTATTGTTCAACTTATAGAACTAAAATGAAATTTTCAATTATTTTTAGGACTATATTTAAATAAAAAAATTGAAGTGGAACTGCACGGGAAATAGCAGAGGCTGGTGATGTTGGAGATCACAAGGGCAATGATTTCCTTTGCTCAGGTAAGGCACACAACCCACCAGTGTCTCACTGATACACGTGAAGGGGAAAGTAATTGAACGGAAAAATGAATGGCACTTGATCCAAAGAGAATTTCGGGGGCAGCTGTTTGTTGCAGCCGGTGTACGGAATCGGCTGCCAAAGATGGCAGCTACCTTGAAAAAATCCAGACTAGGACGCCGCCATGTTTCTCTTGGAACGCAGGAAGTCGGTCCCGGGACAAAATAGATTCCAAGATGACGACATTTGTGTGGAATATTGCCTTTAAGGACGAGGAATTGCAAGCAGCCACTGTACGGACTCGATTTACAAGATGGCAGTGCCCTCAAAAAAGCATTATGGTGCGATCATGTTTCCTGCGAACGTATTAATTCAGCAACCGTATGGACTCGTTAGTCAAGATGGTGGCCCCTGAGGGACATTCAGAGGCACGGAGGGGCGGGGCGGAGGAGGGGGCGGGCGACCTATTTGTTTGACACTGAGTCTTCGCACTGAGCATGCGCATTAGGACTACGGCGCCCGGGAAGTGCGATTAGTAGCGGAAGTAGTTGTGGGCGCTTTTGCAACCGCCGCGGACACCGCCGAGGTGTTTGTGTAGGTTCGCGGGACTCCGGCTGGAGTGTGAGAGTGAGCCGAGATCGGAGATATGGTGAGTACGGGATCGAGGCAGGGGTTTGGCGATCGATGTTGTTGGGGTTAAAACTGTGGTGTCTGGACAGTCGCACGGAGGGTCTTTGGTGAACAGAAACCCGAGTCTGTGGGCCGTATGGTGGGAGTCTGGAAGAACGATGCACTGTGGGTGAACCTTATTGTGGTTCTATGCTGAGCCGTTACAGGGTCCGTGGTGGAAGTTTAGTAGGTACTTCAAAGGGCAGTTGTGTGGGCAGCTGTGATGGGGGTTCTTTGGATAGAGGGAAAAGGGGTTTGTGGTGAGCCTGTTGGACAGTCTGTGTCACGGCCACTAGTATGTGGGGAACCATGACGGAAAGTGTGCAGAACAATTTCAGTGTTAACTGTGTAGGATCGCTGATGGGATTCGGTTAAGACTTCTGACCGGGACAGTAGGATGAGAGGTACCTATGGGAGTGAGGATAGGGGGTTTGGCAGATCTGTGGCAGAATTTCTGAGAGTTACAAGGCAAGAAATGAGGTATCTGGCTCATTGGGGATGGGGATCTATGGGAACCACGACACAGAGACTTCGGGAGCTGCGATGGGCAGTTCATAGGCGGAATGGGAATCTGTGGCAAGCCACAGTGGAGCTGTAATGAATGGGGAGATTACAACTTGGGTTGTCCAAGGAGCTATAATGCGGGTGTTCTGCAGGAGGGAGATGGTTCAGACCCAGAGCCTCCAGACACTGGGGAGGACAGCAAGTCAGAGAATGGGGAGAATGCGCCCATCTATTGCATCTGCCGAAAACCAGACATCAACTGCTTCATGATGTAAGTTAGGGAGAGACTAGCTGCCATCCGGCAAGGTTGGGGAGGCCAGTTGTGCACATCCTTTACATCTCTACTGTCCACCCCATCCTCCGCAGTGGATGTGACAGCTGTAATGAGTGGTTCCATGGGGACTGCATCCGGATCACTGAGAAGATGGCCAAGGCCATCCGAGAGTGGTACTGTCGGGAATGCCGAGGTAAGGGCATATTCTGGGATGCTTATGGAGAGTAGGTGGGGCTACCAGAGAGGAGGAAGTGCTTAGTAGAAGGGATCATGGGCAGCAAGTGGTATATATTTGTGGGCTGAGTGTTTGTTGGTTTGTGGTAAGCTTGAATGTGAGCTACATTGTAAACACTGACATGTTTGCTGATACGTAAGTAATTCTGCCCTGCAACAGGGGGGCAGAATAGATAGATCAGATGGTAAGAGAGAGAAAAGGAAGAAAGGGGTTCTGGGACAACTGAAGCCCACCAGGCCAACTATCCTTTTTTGCCAGGTGTGGTGGCGCACACCTGTAATCCCAGCACTTGGGAGGCTGAGGCAGGAGTATCACTGAGAATTTGAGGACTGCCTGGACTACATAGCGAGATTCTGTTTCAAAAAAAAAAAAAGCTCCCATTCCAGACCAAGTATCCCTTTACCCCACAGAGAAAGACCCTAAGCTGGAGATTCGCTATCGGCACAAAAAGTCACGGGAGCGGGATGGCAATGAACGGGACAGCAGTGAGCCCCGGGATGAGGGTGGAGGGCGCAAGAGGCCTGTCCCAGATCCAGACCTGCAGCGCCGGGCAGGATCAGGGACAGGGGTCGGGGCCATGCTTGCTCGGGGCTCTGCTTCACCCCACAAATCCTCTCCACAGCCGTTGGTGGCCACACCTAGTCAGGTGAGTGGCAGTGGTTGGGGTGGGTACAGTGGTCCCATCTTGAGCCATGCCTAAATTCCTGATTTCTATACTGGGCAACATCTCTTAGCATCACCAGCAGCAACAGCAAATCAAAAGGTCAGCTCGAATGTGCGGTGAGTGTGAGGCATGTCGGCGTACGGAGGACTGTGGCCACTGTGACTTCTGCCGAGATATGAAGAAGTTTGGGGGCCCCAACAAGATCCGGCAGAAGTGCCGGCTGCGCCAGTGCCAGCTTCGAGCCCGGGTGAGCATGGACAGAGCTGGCCAGGGTCAGGTGGGAGTGCATGGCTGGGAGGTCCAGGTAGGGCCATTTGAGACTAGGAATGGTGGGCCCAGGTGGGATGAAGCCTGATTTTGTCCGGGCAGGAGGGAAGGCCTAGCATGTGTAGATAAATGCTACATGACTAAATGTGCTGGGCTGGCGAAAGAACCCCTGAACCCTAGATGAGCAGAGTAGACCCAGGTGTGTGTAGGTGGTTGGGAATGTCAGGACACAGCAGGCAGGGATGAACATGTCCTGAAGGTGAGGGGTATAGGGACAAGTGTGTCAAGGGAAAAGAGGGTGGGACTAGGGCAGGGGTACCCTCCATCTATCTGGGGCTGACCTAGGCCTTCCTCCTGCCGGCACAGGAATCGTACAAGTACTTCCCTTCCTCGGTGAGTCCAGCCCCCCAGGGCGGGGCAGGGCATGCGGGCAGGGCGGTCAGGGCCAGTCCTGAGATTCTGCCCTGCAGCTCTCGCCGGTGACACCTTCAGAGTCCTTGCCAAGGCCCCGCCGGCCACCGCCCACTCAACAGCAGCCACAGCCATCACAGAAGCTGGGCCGCATCCGTGAAGATGAGGGGGCAGTGGCATCATCCGCTGTCAAGGAACCACCCGAGGCTACAGCCACACCTGAGCCACTCTCAGATGAGGACCTAACACTGGATCCTGACCTGTACCAAGATTTCTGTGCAGGGGCCTTTGATGACCATGGCCTGGTATGTACCAAGAAACTTCTCTGATGGAACGGTGAAGGTTATAGAAGCAGAGAGATTCTTAAAGGGAGAGGAGAAGGCAGAGAGCTTGCAGGGTTGCTTTGGGAAGTGAATGGGTGGTGGGATTGTCCAAAGTGGGGCAGCTGGGTCACCACACACCGTGCTTACAGCCCTGGATGAGTGACACAGAGGAGTCTCCATTCCTGGACCCTGCACTTAGGAAGAGGGCAGTGAAAGTGAAGCACGTAAAGCGTCGGGAGAAGAAGTCTGAGAAGAAGGTGATGGAGAGGGTAAAATGGGTATGAGAAGGCATGAGCAGGGTGGAGAGGGAGGTGGAGAGGTCAAGGGCTGGGTGTGGCAAGAGCCAGAAAATGGTAGAATGGAGAGGGAGATGGGGTCTGAGGATGACTTCTGATTCCTCTGGGAACCTGTCTTGTCCCACAGAAGGAGGAGAGATACAAGCGGCATCGACAGAAACAGAAACACAAGGATAAGTGGAAGCACCCAGAGAGGGCCGATGCCAAGGACCCTGCGTCACTCCCACAGTGCCTGGGACCTGGCTGTGTGCGTGCCGCCCAGCCAGGCTCCAAGTATTGCTCAGATGACTGTGGCATGAAGCTGGCAGCCAAGTGAGTCTTTCTTGGGGGCTGGAAGGGAGTCAAAAAGTACAGAGTAGGGCATGACCAGAGCCCCTCTGTATCCAGTCTACCAGTCAGCCCCTCATCCAGCATCTGGGTGGTCACTCATCTCTCATTCATCTGCCCATTCATCCAGCATTCAGTCACCATCTGCCCACCTACTTAGCATTTGGCTGTTCACCTATTGTCCTTTCACCATTTTAGAATCCATTTTGTTACTTGCCACCTTCCTTACCTGCACTCTGTCCACTGTCTCTTTGCAGCCGCATCTATGAGATCCTGCCCCAGCGCATCCAGCAGTGGCAGCAGAGCCCTTGCATTGCTGAAGAGCATGGCAAGAAGCTGCTAGAACGCATTCGGCGTGAGCAGCAGAGTGCTCGTACCCGCCTTCAGGAAATGGAACGCAGATTCCACGAGCTTGAGGCCATCATTCTGCGTGCCAAGCAGCAGGCTGTGCGCGAGGATGAGGAGGTTAGGAAGCTTGGCCCTAGCAGGGCAGGGTCGATACCTGGCCACACCTGGCCTCATCGTTCCTTCTACCCCACGCAGAGCAATGAGAATGACAGTGAGGACACAGACTTGCAGATATTCTGTGTCTCTTGCGGGCATCCCATCAACCCACGTGTTGCCTTGCGCCACATGGAGCGCTGCTATGCCAAGGTCAGGGTGTCAGCCTAGGGGGTGAATAGGGTGGGAATATTGGGGCCCACGGGGCACAGATGTGTTCTGGTGGTGTCTTGGGAGGGCATGCAGCACACATTCACAGTCACTTCCATTTGTGTTCATTCCTCCAGTATGAGAGCCAGACATCCTTTGGGTCCATGTACCCAACACGCATTGAAGGGTGAGTGAGGGTGCCGTAGGGAGTTCAAGGAGGGGGAGTAAGGGTAGGGTCAGAAGTGGAACCTGTGTGGAGTTCAGACAGGAAATGGGCATGAGCAAGGATAGGTGGCCTCTTCTCACTCTACCATCTCTAAACTCCTAGGGCCACACGACTCTTCTGTGATGTCTATAATCCTCAGAGCAAAACATACTGTAAGCGGCTCCAGGTGCTATGTCCCGAGCACTCACGGGACCCCAAAGTAAGGTTTTCCTTCAATTCTCCCCATTCTGCCCCTCATCTCATCCTCCTTCCCTTCCTTTTTCCTACTTGACAACTTTCATGCCTTTCCCCTCCCTGAATGGCCTGTTCCTCCCCTTTTCCGTCCCCAAACTCCATTCCTTCTGTGTGAGCACTGTCCCATTCTTCCTTCACCCTTACCGTTACTCATCCCCACCCCTGGTTTCTCTACAGGTGCCAGCCGATGAGGTATGTGGGTGCCCCCTTGTGCGTGACGTCTTTGAGCTCACAGGTGACTTCTGCCGCCTACCCAAGCGCCAGTGCAATCGCCATTACTGCTGGGAGAAGCTGCGGCGTGCAGAAGTGGACTTGGAGCGCGTGCGGGTGGTAGGTGTCGTGCTGGCAAGGGTTGGGGGAGCCGCATGAGCTCTTTCTCATGGTTCCTTCCACTCCCTTGGCAGTGGTACAAGCTGGACGAGCTATTTGAGCAGGAGCGAAATGTACGGACGGCCATGACAAACCGGGCAGGGCTACTGGCCCTAATGCTGCACCAAACAATCCAGCATGACCCACTCACTACCGACCTGCGCTCCAGTGCTGACCGCTGAGCCTCATCAGCCCAGAGTCCCTCACACCCTGCATTCCAGTCAGGAGAGTGGCCCTGAGCCCCCTTTTGTTCCTTCTGTCCCTGTACCCATCCACCTTTTGACTGTGCATTTGCCCTTACAAAAGGTTTTCAGAATTTTCCTCGGTGTCTGTCTGTCTGTTCTCTGTGCCTGGGTGGGACTGCGGAGTCCACTCACCCTTGCCTTTCCCCTGCCCTGCATTTTGTTAATAAAATTTTGAAGAACTGAGGAAGATAACACCTGATGGTCTTCATGCTTGCTGTGCTGCAGTTGCAACTGTGTTCTCAGGCCCAGCGTGAGACAGGCGGTGGCACACCTGTACTCAGGAGGCCGCAGTGCACTAGGCTGTGAGTATCCAGTTCACCCACTCTGTGTCCTTGGGCTGCGGGGTCTGACCTGCCAAGGGAGGTGAGCCCAGGCACCTCTGTGCGCAGCCCGTCTTGGGGTGGTGTAACTGGTCAGCACTCAGCCGCCGCGGCGGACTGGCTGGCTCCTGTCCCATTCGGAGTTGCACTCAGCGTCTCTACCAGGTTTGGGGACGCGTTTTCAAAATGAGCCCACTAGGCTTGTGCAGAGAGCGGCACGCCACCCCACCCGGGCCCACTGAGGCCCGAACACCCACCTCACTGCCTGAGTCTACCTGCAGGGTGCCCCCGCCTCCCTGCCCCACCCGGTTCCGCGGAAGGAGCTGTGGAGGGGCCGGGGCGGCCGGCAGGGCGTGCGGGCCGGGTTAGGCGGTGCGACAGCGGGGCGCCAGGCCGAGCGGGCGCTGCTGACACTACTCGTGGAGACAAAGGCCACACGGTGTGGTACGGGCCCACACCGACCGTCCGCACCCCCTGAGGTTGAGACTGGACTGTTTGGGGGAGGGAGCGCCAGCTGGGAAAGCGAGCGGCGCAGGCGCTGCGGTCCCCCGACGGGCACTAACTGCGGGCGGGTTGGAGTCAGTGCGCAGGCGCAGACTGGAAGGGCGCGCGCGCGGCTGTGGAGCTTCAGCCCTCCGGCGTCGCAGCCTCCTGTTAGGGTACGCACCACCAATGCAGGGCGCAGGTTTCACTTCGGGGGCGGAGCCTGAGGCAGGCAACGGATTTCCGGTTCCGGGAGCAACGGACAGCGGCGGAGGCGACTGCTACGGTTCCGAGGAGGCGGCTGCGGAGGAGGAAGAGCAGAGCCAGGCGGGACGCGCGGGCGGGACCCTCGCCATGGGTCCCAGGCCCTAGAGCCGCGGACGCCGCGGGGCCGGTGCCAAGCTGGTGAGACAGGCACAGGAGTGGAGAGCGCCCAGGCGGAGGGGAGGAAGGAATTGAGCCTCGGAACGCTAACGGGAGGAATGAGAGGCCCTCAGGCCGAGGAGCTAGAGGAATGGCGGCGTCGGCACGTTAAAAGGCAGGAGCAGAGGGAGTGAGGCGGAGGACAGGATGGAACGTGGCTCAGAATGCGGCTAGGACTCCCCGGGTCTCGGAATAAAGGCGGGTGGAATGGGGGCGACTGGGAAGTGCAGGGGGAGACGCCGGGCCTTCCAAGTGGAGGGACGAGTCGGGGTTCATAATGCTCAGAGAAGAAAGTAAGGGGCACTTAAGCTGATGACAGAGGGAAACGGGGGACTTAACGTGGTGAGGGAAAAGAGCATCAGAAGGCCGGCAGAGATGTCATGACCCTGTGACGTGAGCGGCGAGGAAAGGGGACGGTTTGGAGTGCGGATAAGAGAAATGGAGGATGAAAACATCGAAGGGGAAAAGAGGATAGCTCCGGCTGTAGAGGAGACGGACAGAGAGATTTAGGGGCAGAGATTGGGGCAGTTGTGGGCCAAAACGCTGAAAGAACAGAAATTGAGGCTAGGGGAGCTCCTGGGCTGTGACATGGAGATGTGGGAGGTTACCAGACTGAGGAATAGCAGAATGAGGGCTGCTCAGAGGGATGATACACAGGAGCAGGGGCTCACTCAGAGGATGCAGTGGAAGTTGAAGTCACAATACTGAAATAGGATAACTGAGAACATCGCACTGGAGGAAGAAGTAGGACAGTTAAAATCCTGAAAAAGGAAAATTGGCAACTCTAAAGTCAACAAGAGGAGCAGGAGGTCAGAGAAATGAGTCTTTTTAGGCTGAGGGTGTCAGGGTGACAAAGAGGAAGGATAGGGTCCCATATGTCAAAGTCAGGGTGGGTCTCCTGTGCCAAAGACAGGGATGAGGAAGAATGGAAGAGTCTTGGTTTTGTGGTGCAAAGAAATGATGGACTCAGCCTGAGAATGGCGAGCAATGGCAGCTAGCAGGTTAAGGAGGAGGAAGAAGAGCCCCTGGATCCGAACAGGGAAGAATAAAGATGGGAATGGGGTTTTCTCTCCTGTACGTGAGCTAGTTCCCTGTGGTAAGTGTTAGGTTTTAGATATAGAGAATTAGAGGGTACCAGAGATTTGTGTGGATTGGGACAGTTTACCTCTTTCTAGAGCCTTGGTTTCTCCCAACCCCTCTCTAGAGCCACAGTTTCTCCCATACCCGACCCTTCCCCACCTTGCAGGCTGTTGCTGCTTCCTGAGGCCTCCATGGCTGAGGACTGGCTGGACTGCCCAGCCCTGGGCCCTGGCTGGAAGCGACGTGAAGTCTATCGAAAGTCAGGGGCCACCTGTGGACGCTCAGACACCTATTACCAGAGGTACTGGGTGGGTTGTGGGCAGAGTCAGGGGAGGGGTTGAGCTTGGTTAGATGTAAATTAAAAGAAGGTGTGGTTAAATTTATGGGTAGACTTCAAATTATGCACATAGTCAATCCTCATTATTCTCAGATTTCATATTTGAAAATTCACTTGCTGAATAAAATTTATTTGACCAAAGTTAATATAATACGGTACTTTCGTGGTTATTCACAGACACACAGAGCAGTTAAAAATCTGAGTCACTCTATCACATATTCCCAACCAACACTGAACAAGGCCTTTCTGTGTCAGCTTTCATACTGTAAATAAGCATCCTTTATGTGGTCTATTTAGTGCCATGTTTTTCTCAATTTTTGTGTGTTTTTCATTTGATTTTGCTATTTATAATGAACCCCCCAGATAAAGTAGTAAAGTGCTTGCCATCTAGTGTTTCTAGCTCAAGAAGGGTATGATGTGGCTTATGGAGAAAATGCCTGTCAAATGAACTTCATTTGTGCATGAGTTACAATACTTTAGCTATGAGTGCAGTGTTATGAATCAAAAACGTGGTACATCCAGAAAAAGAAAACTTGCCAGTATGTATGTGAGGCTGCTCTGGGAAGTACAAAAAGAAACATCTGTATTACTTAAGGAAAAGCAGCTAAATTTGTGGAGCCATAAAATAACCAGTAAAGCATTTTGTACAGCATTATTACGAGGAAAGCAAAAGATGTTACCCAGTATTAGGAAAATAGAAGCCTAACTCAGCTGATGCTGGCTGGCACATTTCAAAAAGTGATAATGGCATGAAAAATGTTAAACTTACATGCTATGCAGGTATAGATGAGGGATCTTTGGGGAAAAGTCTTAAAAAGTATTTGCTTCACGTTATACAGGATAAGAGTTACTTAATAGAATAGGCTTTCAATGCCAATGAGACTGACTGATTTGATGAGGACATTGGCAGATGAACCTACATGACAAAAACAGCCTCTAAAGCCCCTGGCTTTAAATCATTCAGAGACCTTGCAGTCATAAAAATACGTAGATTAAGAAAGGTGTCTTTAAACAAACACCTGAAATAATATTATGTATTGATGAGTTAATAAAAATGTGACCAAAGGTTTATTGGAACTTAACCCTGTGTTTTTCCAAGGAACGTTGATTACTTATGCACTAATTCAGGGTTCATGGCAGCATTGGAAACCATAACTACCATGAATAATACGAATTGACTGTAAACGTAAAAACATGTTTATAAATATTTACATGTTTTAGACACAGTGATACAGTTATTAAACTTTCCATGCTCATTGTTTTTATGTCAAAGTTGCCATTTCTCTAAAGCAGGAGCTGGGGATAGAGCTCAGTGGAATAAGCGCCTGCCTAGCAAGCGCAGGGTCCTGAGTTCAATCCCCAGTACCGCCAAAAAAACAAAACAAAACATTTCTCTAAAGGAATATAGTAGAACCATAAATAATTTTGTTTATATTTAATTAATTTGTAAACATATTTACATGTTTGTATAAAACCTTCAGAACTTGTAATTGTCAGGAACTATCAGATCTGAGAGTTTATCCTACTTAGACAAATACATTCATTACAGTTTTGTGGATGCTAGTAGAAAATATAAGACTTCTGGGTCAGAGATGGAAGAGTTTATTATACCATTTGCAAGATCCAAAATGTCATCATTCTTGTGCTAGTACTTTGGATCCCAGTCTTCACCTAGTTACATGAAGATGGTCAAGTAACATGTACTGCAAGTAGAGTGGATTGTATTACAGGGAAACAATTGAATTTATGGAATTAAATCTTTTCTAATATTAGGATAGTAAATATGTTTGCTTTTTGCTCTGGAAGGAGACCCTATCTTATATCTTCCAAGATTGTTTGGAAAGATAGTTTATTATAAAGGACAGTCAGTGCCTCACGCAGAACCGAACAGACTCAGTATTTTTTCCCATTGTCAAATTTTTATACTGTATGTAGTTACATTTTTTAATATATTTTTAAACACTTCTGTTACACATTTTCTTTATGTGATTATGCAATGCTTACGTATTTTACATATTATTTGATATGATTGTGTTCTTAATTTGTGTTTTTACTTACATAAAATATTTTCAATAACTAGTGTAGATACGTCTTTTTTTTTCTTTTTGGTACTGAGAATTGAACTCAGAACTTTGTACATACTGGATAAGCATTCTTCCACTGAACTGCACTCTCTCCATTTATTTTTTTTAAAGGTCTTTAACATTCTTTTTTCTGTTTTTGTGGTGCTGGAAGTCAAACCCAGAGTGTTGCATGTTAGGCAAGCACCATGCCACACTGAGCTACAACCCCAGCAGCTCCTATGGCGGTTGTGGCAAACCTGTGGCATGTATGTTATTTTTCTTTTAAGACAAAAGATGTTAATGTATTAAGTTGTGTTTTTTTAAACTGAAATCGAGGTGTTCAGGTTTAATTGTAGTGTTGGCACTTTGTAATAGATAAGTGGGTTTTGGGTTGTAGTTTGGGCACTTGGCTCTAGAAGGTTTGCCATCACTGCTCTACGGTCTCGTGATGTTCTTTTTTTAAAAGATAAATCACACCATCAGGCCATCCTTGAACTTCTGTGTTTAATCAGTCCTCCTGCCTCAGCCTTTCAAGTAGTTGGTGTTACAGGAGGGCACATGTTTTTTTAATTTACTTTTTGAGACCAGATCTCACTATGTTGCCCAGATTGATCTCATACTTGTTCTTCCTGCCTTAGCCTCAAGTAGCTAGGATTATAGGCTTGTACCACCATGCCTAGCTCTTTGCATTTATACAGTTATATGTTGCTTTTAACAAAGAAATACATTTTGAGAAATGCATTGTTAGGTGAATTCATTGTGCCAGCATCATCGAGTGTAGTTACACAAAGCTAGATGGTATAGCCATGTATTGCTTAAGAACAGAGATATGTCTTGAACATGGCAGGCAATTTCACCACGCAAACATTATAAAATGTACTTAATACAGACTGAGACTAAGACAGCTAGTACCATATCACTGGGCACTATCCTATGGGACCACTTTTGTATATTCAGTTATCATTGGTCAAAATACCTAATGTGGCGCGCGCACACACACACACACACACACACACACACACACAATTTCCTTTTGTTCGGGCTATGATGAACAAAACAAAATTCAGTCAAACATGAGAGAGAATGATGAAATCAAGACTTGTAGTAAATACGGGATGAATAAGGTTACTGCCTGTTTAACATGGCATACTATTTCATAGTAAATTTTTTCTTTGTACAGGGCATCAAACTCAGGACCTCATGCTTGCTAGGCAGGTGCTTGCACCACTGAGCTATATCCCCAGCCCTACAGAAAATTATTTTAAATAGGAATATACTCAAGTACTTCAAAGCATATAGTGAATATATATATATATATATATATTTTTTTTTTTTTTTTGGTCTTTTTGAGACAGGGTGTTGCTATGCAGTTCAGGCTGGCCTTGAGCTTACTTTGTAGCCCAGGCTGATCTCAAACTCACAATGATCCTCCTGCCTCAGCCTCCCAAGTGCTGGGATTACAGGCGTGCACTACCATGCCTGGCTGTTTAGTAAATATATAAACCAGTAATAACTGCTTAGGAGTATGTTCTATATATAATTATATTTGCTGTACTTCTGTATGATTGGCAGTACAGGTTTGTTTACATGGGACTCATCACAGAATGTAATGCATTGTGCCATGACAATGGCAGCAGGGTTGCTAGACAATAATTATTTAGCTCTATTATAATCTAATTGGGCTGCCATAAAATATGTGGTTTGTCATTGACCAAAACATTGTACAGCTTATGACTATGTTTGTATACAGGTTGGTATTTAGTCATATTTTATATGTATTCCCATTACTCAGAATTAGTTGGTGTAGGACCTGGGTGGGCCTCAGAGGCCCAATCCAGGTTGCTGCCTGTATCCTGCTGAGAGGGTCGAATGCATAGAATGGCATTGGCTATGCCCGGGTACCAACTCATCCTGGCCCATCCCCAGCCCCACAGGAGACAGGATCCGAAGCAAAGTTGAGCTCACCCGGTACCTAGGCCCTGCATGTGACCTCAGCCTTTTTGACTTCAAACAAGGCATCCTGTGCTATTCTACCCCTAAGGTACTTCATGATGTGGGGTGCCCGGGGCAAGGGATGACTATGCTTTGTAACACCTGTATGCTGACTCACATTCTTCCTGTCCTCACCCTCGTCTCCAGGCCCATCCTGTGGCTGTCCCCGGCAAGAAACGAAAGAAGGCTTCAAAGCCAGCCAAGGCTCAGAAACGTCATGTTGGACCCCCGAAGAGTAAAGTCAGGAAAGAGACCCAAGACGATGAAAACAAGGCTGATACCGACACAGCCCCAGCTTCATTCCCTGCACCTGGGTGAGTGCTGGCCTAAGTTTAGCCAGGTAGGAGAGGGTTGAAACCAAATGTGCTCTTAGGGCCCCACACCTGTCTTTCCCATCTCAGGTGTTGTGAGAACTGTGGAATCAGCTTCTCGGGAGATGGTACTGGAAGGCAGCGGCTCAAGACATTGTGCAAGGACTGCAGAGGTGACCAGCCCCCTGGGGGATGAGACATTGGGAGACAGGAGTTGGGGCAGGCCCAGTGTCAGGCAAGGTTAGAGGTTGATTGGTAGGTGTTAGGACAGAGACTACTGGCATGATTGGTGGTTGGATTTATGAAGTGTGAAATGTGGATAGAGGTTGAGTGGTGAAAGGGAGTCAGGGCCAAAGCACTGGGTGAGGCCAGGTGTCTGTTCTTCCCTTCACACTTTTCTCTGTCCCTCTCCCAGCGCAGAGAATTGCCTTCAACCGGGAGCAGAGGATGTTTAAGGTAAGAACAGTGTACTTTCTCCTCACAGCCCTGCAGTGGGAGCAAGACGTGGTGGGGCTGGTAGAGGTTCTGAAGGATTGGTGATATAGTTCACAGGGTATGTGAGTCCTTTTATAGGGATCCACCCATATAAGATATAGTAAGGGAAATTAATAGGGTGTCTGTCAGTAGACACGGGTGAAGTTAACTAACGGTACCATTAGATGTAGACTCAATGTTGGTGACTAATGAGTAATTGTAAGATACAGTTCTGAGGTTAATGGGGGACTAATAGACATGGTGATGGGAGCAGACAGGGAGGAGTAAGGTAGCCTGGATCTACCCTGCCTGGGTCTGTGACTCATGCCCCTCATTTTTGGCAGCGTGTGGGCTGTGGAGAGTGTGCAGCCTGCCGAGTAACAGAAGACTGTGGGGCCTGTTCCACCTGCCTCCTGCAGTTGCCCCATGATGTGGCCTCAGGGCTGTTCTGCAAGTGTGAGCAGAGACGCTGCCTCCGGATTGTGGAGAGGGTGAGTGTGGCAAGTGGGGTGGGCCCAAGGCTCACCCCAGTTTCTGGCCCTCACAGTCCTGACCCCTTGCATCACGCCTCCGGCCCCCCACAGAGCCGAGGGTGTGGAGTGTGCCGGGGCTGTCAGACCCAAGAGGACTGTGGCCGTTGCCGAGTCTGCCTTCGCCCTCCCCGCCCTGGTCTTAGGCGCCAGTGGAGGTGTGTGCAGCGGCGCTGCCTTCGGGTGAGTCAGGCTGGAGGGGCCAGCACTGGCGGGACCAAGGCTGGGCCAGAGCTCATTCTGCTGTAAAAGTTACCGCCACTGCTGCTTCCTCTCAACCTGGCCTTGTCCACCTCATATCTTCTTTTCTCTTCCATCTTACACTCACCTTCCTGACCCCGCCTACCTGCCTTTGTCTGCCAGCACCTTGCTCACCGGCTCAGTAGCCATCGTCAGCCATGTCAGCGACGCCCTCCCCTGGCTGTGGCTCCCCCTGCTGTGAGTGCCCCACTGCACACCGTCCTTGCCTGTCCTGTGCATGCTTTTGTTCTTTTTTTTTGTTTGAAGTAGAGTCTCACTATGTCCTGGGAAAGGCTGGCCTTGAGCATGTGATCCTCTTGCCTTAGCCTCCCAAGTGCTGGTATTATACGCATGCGCCACTATGTCTGGCCTGTCATGTGTGCTTTATGTATTCCTAGGGGATCCTATGTCTAACTGGTGCCACCAAGCCCTGACCATTCTTTTGGGTTTCCCAGGGTAAACGTGGCCGCCGCAGGGGAGGATCTGATTCCAAGATGGTTGCCCAGCAGCACTCCCAAGCTCAGTCACTGCCTACACCTCCTGCAGCAGAGACCCCAGAGCCTGCAGAACTGGTAAGGCCCTCATGGGCCGGGGGAAAGCACAGCCCTAACCTTACCCAGTACCTGCCCTGACCCCTCCCCGTTTGCCTCTGCAGCATGCCAGCGCCCTGGTGCCCTCACCACCTGCCGAAGTCATCTATTACTGGGTAGACGAGGACGAGCTAGTGAGTGGCCCCACCCTACCTGGATAAGCCTAGACATTCTTAGATGCTTGATTAACTCGAAAACAGCAGTTGCTGTAATGGGCCTAATAGGGGTGCAACAAGGCTCAGAAATGGGTACTATCATAGAATGAGCAATAATGAGGAAGGATTAATATGGGATCAACAGGTGCAGTGACAGTGCCTAATACGAGATGAATCAACACTGGTGGCTAACACAGGACCAGCAGACCCATTGGTGGAGCTGATAAAGGAGCCGGGAGCTTAGTGACTAGTGTTCATGCAGGATGAGCAGATATAGCCAGCAACTGATGGGAGCTAATAGAGGGCTAATGAAGTCCTGCTGTAAGTTGAGGTCAGAAATGTTGTCTTGGTAGCAGGTCAAAGAGCAGCAGATACTGTGATGATACCATGATGAAGCAGCCACAGTCCTAATGGTTTTGAAGGCCAGCTGGCACAGTGGTAGTGGTTAATGTTGAACTTGCCAATGCTGAAGTATGATAAATGGGGAGTCAGCAGACTGAGACTAGTGTGCAGCTAGCTCTCCCAGTGGGACTGAAGGAGCACCAGGAACAGCACTGGAATGGGCATTGAGAATAGCCTCTCCTAGTCCTAGTGACAGCACCACCATTCCCCCCCACCCCAGCAGCCCTACACGAACCGCCGGCAGAACCGCAAGTGCGGGGCCTGTGCAGCCTGCCTACGGCGGATGGACTGTGGCCGCTGCGACTTCTGCTGCGACAAGCCCAAATTCGGGGGCAGCAACCAGAAGCGCCAGAAGTGTCGTTGGCGCCAATGCCTGCAATTTGCCATGGTGGGTGGGGCAGGAAGGGTCAAGTGGATGGGATAGGTTGGGCCAGGTACTCCAGTGCCTGGGAGTGGTGGGCAGGCCTGTTAGGTGGTTGGGAGGTACAGTGGCTCCAGCCAAGGATTAGTGTAGACATTGTGCTGGGGTGAATGAATGTAGGTTACATAGGCATTGCTAGTGGGAGACTGGCAGGCTCATTGATGAGGTCTGATACATAAGGAAATTCTGTTCTGGGACTAATGGGAAGTTAGTAGGCACGCTGACTAGGGAAGGGTGGGTGTGGGTGGTCAAGGCACTATGTGGCCATAGTACCCCATTTTTTCTCACAGAAGCGGCTGCTGCCCAGTACCGGGTCAGGGTCTGAGGAGTGGGCAGGATCGCCCTCACTTTACCCACGTCGAAAGAGGCCAGGTTCTGCTCGACGGCCCCGTTTTGGCCCTACTCTGAAGTCCCCTTTGACTACGCGCACAGTCCGACCAGGTCGTTCCCAGGCTCCACTGAAGCAGGAAGCTGGTGGTGGCTTTGTGCTGCCTCCACCTGGCACCGACCTTGTGTTTTTGCGGGAGGGCGCCAGCAGTCCTGTGCAGGTGCCGGGTCCTGCTACAGCTTCTACAGAAGCTCCATTGCAGGTGAGGGCCCCACTGTACCCCTCCCTTACCAGTGTCACCCAGCCTCCTGCCAGGGAGCTGAGAACATGTCTGCTGCCATCCTCCCTCATGCAGGAGGCCCAGTGCTCTGGCCTGAGTTGGGTTGTGGCCTTACCTCAGGTGAAGCAAGAGAAGGCAGATGCCCACGAAGAGTGGACACCGGGCACAGCCGTCCTGACTTCTCCCACATTGCAGCCTGACTGCCCTAGCAAGGTGGGGGCAGTGATAGATGTTCTGTTGGTGCCATAAAGGGTGGTCTGTAAGCAGAGTGGTAGTGAGCTGTCTGTGATGGTAGCACTGTGAGTGATAGGTATGCTGATTGTGGCTGTTCTGCAATTACCCATAGGTGGCTAGCTTTGCCCACTTTGCTGCCCTGCTAACAGGAGAATGGAGACCAGTGAGGAATGGTAGAGGATTATAGGCAAAGCTGGCATTGCTGTGCTGAACTGTGAAGGAAGTGAGATCTGTCAACACAATGGCAGGCTGGCTGATAGGGACTTTTCTCAGTCCAACCCTGTCCTTCTAACTGCTGCCCTTTCCCACTTCTCCCAGGCAGTAGACCCGGGCCTGCCACCTGTGAAGCAAGAGCCACCTGACCCTGAGGAGGGAAAGGAGGAGAACAAGGATGGCTGTGTCTCCGAATCGGCCCCAGAGGAGGAGGCAGGAGGGGCTGGCACACCCGTGGTCAGTGCTGGGGAATATCCGCCCCTGCCCTGATCTTGCCTTAGCCCCTCCAGCCATGTTGACCCATGATGTTAATTCTTCCCTAGATCACGGAGATTTTCAGCCTGGGTGGAACCCGCTTCCGGGACACAGCAGCCTGGTTGCCAAGGTGTGCCCCACACAGTGAAGGGTGGGGGTGGGGTGGGTGCTGGCCAGATGTGGGCCCTGAATTTTGAAAGCAGAGCCAGCTATTTGGGTACAGAGGGAGATAAAGGCCCATCTGCTGTGCTGTTCACAACTAGTGCAGTGGGGTTTGCAGCACCCTAGAGATTTCTACTGAGACTCAGTACAGTAGCATTCTGGATCAGGATCTCATTTTGGGAAAGGGAAAAGACCTGATGCTCTGATAAGATTCAAAAGAAAAATATGTAGAGAAAGAAAATTCTGTAAAGGCCAAATTTAATACTATGTAAGCTGTTAGAGGATCATCATCTGAGGTCTTGAAGGCCTTTGGAGTCTCTGAGAGACCACTGGGTGTTCTGGACAATAGAAAGAAGGTGTATCACAGAAGCAGTGAGAGATTGACCTGAGTGGTGGATTGGTTAGAGAGTATGTGGGTCTTTAGCTGGCTGACTGGTTGGATACAGCTGCATGACCTTTGGCTTGTCCTATGCCTCCCAGAGCAGCCTCTGTGGAGGGGCTTAGGCAATGTCTCTTGAGCCTTTCCTGATGAGGTTACTGTTTCAGATATTATGCAGAATGTTTCTGTTAGACCTGGCAGTAGGATAAAGGGTAGGTGCCTAAAAGGCCTGGATGGTGGGAGTAAAACTGAGGAATGCTGACTCTTGCAGAAGGCCTTGCACAGAACCTCAGACAGGGAGCAGAAAGCATTGGCTAAGCAGCTGGATTCTCTTGTTCCTACAAACCAGTTCCAGCAAACCAGAACCCATGCAGCTACACCCAGGGTATGACTTAGTTACTGACTGAGCGCTATTGGGTGTGCAGCAGTTTGAGGGCCCTCATGATGATAGCATTGAGTCCTTTAAGGCTTGGCCTTCAGAAGGTAGGATCCCTGCTTGAGCTCTCATTTCTCTGTATGCAAAATAATTATGTGTTACAGAGAAGATGCTGGACTGTCTGACCTGGTAATATTTAAGAAGAAAAGATACAGGTTAAGTGGAAATGGGTGGAAGATGCATAACAGGAAATGGTTTTGTGATACTCCATTTTGTACATAGCAAACCTCATTCAACATATAGACCTGCTCCCTCTTCTCTAGGTCCAAGGACCTTAAAAAACCTGGAGCTAGAAAGCAGTAGACTGGAGGCTTCTGCAGACTGTAGAACTCAAGGTGATGTTTGCAGACCGGCTTCACAAGACAACCCTGATCTCCTAGGGACTGGACCATAGATTGGTTACGGGGCTGTGTGTATCAACCCTAAAAGGAAAACCTCCCAGCAAACTTGAGGAGCAGGCCTACTCAGTACTTCAAACTTACGGGAAGCAGCTGGAAAGAAAAAGAATAGAAAGTTGGTAAATCTCTTCCCAAAAGGAGAGATTAGACGGAGGCGTTGAGCAGGTTGGGTAGGGAAGGGGATGCAATTAAAGCCACCACAAACAACCTAAACAAGCCATCTCCATAAATTAAGTGGCTTCTGATGAGACCTGGCAGTGTCTCTAAACATTTTCTCAGGGAGACAATTGAAAACACAATGTGAATAAATGAGGAAAGGAAAGTAACTGCTGTTCACTGAGCTTCTGTGGATCCAATGTTTTGAATCCTCAAAGTAGTTTTTTTAGGCAACATTGATCTGTGCAATTTTGCAGATGAAAAAACTGAGAAATGAGATGAACTTTCCCAATATCAAATAGCTAGAATTATACTCCATCTATAAAGGCTTTGTTCTTTAAGGCACTAAACTGTTAACTGCAATCATATGTGCAATAATGTGTAATATTGCAGTAATAGTTTTCAGTGACTTTGAAAATAGACAGTGGATTACTGTAAATAATGTATAAATCCATTATACTCCGGCCTTTAGCATGGTTTAAGGAGTGCCAAAGCTATACAGATGGGGTCATCTTGTTTGCAGAGCAGCTATTCTTGTAGAAACTGGTTTCACCACAGGCCCCTTGTGCTGCATAGTAGTCTTCAAACCCTAAAGGGTGTCTTCTCCATTGCCTGCTGTCCATTTTGCTTGTCAAACTGACCCTTCAGCCTCAGTCAGAACAGTCTTTGGAACTAAAGCTGTCAGCCTGGCCCATCTGTCCGACAGCAGGTGTCTCCTGCCTTCTCATGACCTCTCTGCTTGGTTCCTGCCCCTCAACCCAGATGTCTACTGGAGGCTAATTTCTGGCTCCAGTTCTGCTCTAGGGCCAGCCTTGGCTCAGCCTTACCTCACTCAGCGTGCTTCATTCATAACATGCCAAAAAGATCAGACATATAATTTGTTTAGCTTTATAGGGCCAAGACTGACAGTGCCTCCTTAAATTTTGTATTCTCCCTTGCCTTACTTAGTCCCATCCCTGCAGTAGGAGTTAATTGAGGTATGGATTAGTCATTTCCCATTTGAAACTCAGAAGTTCTCTGCCACTCTCCTCTCCTGTTCCTCTGCCTTGCCTTATTTAGCCCAGCCCCTGCCAAGACTGGGTAATCTGTTACTGCTTTTCTCCCTAGGGTGCAACACCCAACCCTAGTACTCTAGTAATTCTAACAGTGATGTTCTAAGGAGAATGTATTCGACAGGCATTCTGACTCGAGTGAAAAGTCTGATTACCATATGAATGAATTAGGGTATAATCAGAAGAGCAGAACCACCAAAATACAGATGATATACATGTGTATTTTAAGGATTTGTCAGAGGGATTTGAACCTATGTGCTTATGGGAGCTGATTAAATAGACTCTGTAAGGCTGTTGTCCATCTAATGCTGGAGCTTGAAGTTTGCAGTGAGGCAATCAGGAAGGGAAGATGGATATAAAGTGAGAGACTGAGGACATGTTGAAGCCCACAAGCAAGAGTCAGCACCAACGTGGATGGCCTAGAATCCATGTCAGTCTCTCGCCATCTTCTGCTTTGATGTGGGTATCCTGCAGAAGAAACTGATGCTCTTCCTCACACAGCTAATACACTTGGCCCAGGATTAGAAAGGCTGATGGAAGATCTAGGGAAGGTGGAGCAGCTGCAGGCTTCTCTGCTGCCCACACCAACAGGGTGAACCAGCAAATCAGTGACAGCACGCATGAACTGCAGCAGTGCCTGGTGTCCTTTCACCAATCTTCCAAGTGTAAAAACAGTATGCTGCTTCTCCACTTCTGCTCCATAGTTCTCAGGCAAAATGTCTCTTGTGGCCTGACCTAGCCAGAAGCACATGGAGAATGGAGTTCTGGGAAACAGCCTAGCCAAGGTGACATGTTACAAAGCCACCCTGCCACAAATCAACTCCTGAGGGTCTCACTACTCACATGAAAATAACTTGATAAAACTACGTTAATGAAAATGTAAAGCTGAAGACCACAAGAAGTATGGAAGTTCCACCCAGCTCACCCAGAATAAACTTGCAAGTCTTGGCTGTTTTTGTACTATTGAAGTATGAAAACCTGGCCCATGGTAGGCACTGTACTTAATACTGGGATACAGAATTTAACAAGATATGGTCCATGTGATTTTATTTAATGTATCAGTGTATATTACAAGTGAATGAATTTCCAAATTTGTCATGGAATGTAATGCTGAAAATACAAAACTCATGAAAGTATGGGGAAGCCAGTCTTTGTGAGAACCTTGTTGGGGCATAGAAAGAATTGGAAATTTAGTTCCAAGTAGGTCTATTTAAAAATAACTTTTAAATAATTTTTATTGTCCCATTTGTTGATTTTTATGTTTAGTATTTCTTTGATGTGTGTCTTGTTGGTAACAGTGTTGACTGACTCAGAAACTAAGGTAGTGGGTGGCAGAATCGAGATCACTTCTGTTGAAAAACACAGACACATCACTTCTGGAGGCCTTTGAGGGAGTGACTGAAATCTGAGGTTCTTGGTGCTGGACCCCTGGCCCAGCCCTCCCATCTCCCCAGGGCCCCATAATGTTCTGCACTGAAGTAGTCCAACCAGCTGAGAGTAATTACCCTCACTGGTGGCTGGTCCGGCAGTCACGGGGCAGGGCCTCTACCTGCACGCAAGGCCCATTTGTAGGCTGAGATCAGAACGCAGCGACTGCCCCTCTTCAAATAGTGGAGAAAAAGGCAACACTAAACTAGAGTTAAATTGCCAGGCTCACCCAAGGAGAAGGTGTGGCACAACAGCTTCAGAACCGCAAATGGAGCTTACGAAGGCAGCTAGCAGCCTACGGCCTTTCCTGTCGCCCCTGAAAACTGCGAACATCACCGTACTTCGGACCCTTCCCCAGTTTTGCTGGGCTGGAGGGTGCTGGGTGCCATTTGCAGTGTCTCTTCTGGAGGGGGCGGGATGGGTTCTGCCCAGGCTTGTTAGTGGCCCAGAGCCCTTAAAAACCAAAATGCAAACATCCAGGAACCACCGCCCCTCAGGACACTGTCAAGTGAACCCAGAAAATTTCCTAATTTCTTTCTTTTTTGTTTGTTTCAGGCTACGTAAACTCTTAACAGTAAATGAAAATGAGTATTTTACCGAACTGCAATTGAAAGAAGAAGCATTATAGGAGGAAACAAATAATTAAAAGAAATTATTAGAAGAAAGACTTATATTTTGTGACTGAAAAGCTGAACCAGCAATTCAGGAAATGGAACCCAAATCTAGAAAAGTACCACATAGAAAATCTGAAGCAGGTGGATTACAAAGGATTAAGGAATGCTAATTTACTGTGGCCTTAAGAGGGTTTAAATATTAGTCGTAAGGTGGTCATTAGTATACCTCAGTGACTGGCGTTACTGATACTTTTATTGTGTTCTAGTGTTCTCTTGGCCCCTACTTTAGAATGGGAGTATCAAAGTGTCATTCTTAATTGGCTTTTAGGTACTAACTACCATCTTGCTCTTGATGGGAAATACAACTGTGGTTTCCACCCATGCCGAGGGCCCAGTCTAGTTTCCTGGTCTGTGTTGCCGGTTCTACCTGGTATCCTGATGTTCAGGAACCAATTACCTGGACTTCTAAGTGGCATCCTGACTCTGGTCCACAGTGACCCCTTGTTCGAGACTTTAAAAAAATTGTGCCCAGCCAGGTCACACCAGTGCCCCCACCATCCCGTTTGATCTCCCTTTCCTAGGGTAACCCTACATCTAAGCCCTAGTTTCTGCCTAGTGCAGTAGAATGACTGTATTAAGATTTATTATGGTTTGGGTGATTTGATAAAGCACTTTGGCTCCCTGGGCCTTAAATCTACTTCTATGTAAAATGAAGATAGTAATACCTGCTGTTCCATCAACCCTGTAAGATAAATGTCAGGCTTAAAGGTTGTATCTGTGAAAATATCTTGCAAATTGTAAAGAACTACACAAATACGAGGTTGTCTTGTGATGATTACTCTCGCCATTATCGAGAATAACCTAGGTACAAAATTTAGCCTTCCCACAAAATGTCCACGTCTTCCTTGTGTTTTTAGACAGATCACAGTCTATAAATAGGATGGAATGGAATTATAATTAGACCAACTTTCCTCTGGTTAAAGGGTTTTTTCCGGCCATTCTGAGCCCCAGAGAACGAGCCAGGCCAGTGTCAGTCTGGCCAGGAGCAGGAACTCAGCTGTTGGCTGAGACCCAAACTCCTGGGCAGCAAGAGGAAGTTGCGAGTGCTGGCGTTTGTGGACTCCATGGCAACGAGACCGACTTCCGCTTGACCCACCCACTTCACTGCTCCGAGGCTCACCATAGCAACCAGATTTGCGTTGGTAGAGGAGGCAGGTTACGCAGGTCACTATAGTTCTCGTTCTAGTCCTACCGACGGGAGTCAAAAATGTACAGCCAGCGTTTTGGTATCGTACAGCGAGAGATCAAGGGTCCCACTCCCAAAGTGGTGATCATGGTAAGCGCAAGATACGGATGCGGAACCCTGTGGTTTTCTCCATCTCCCCGCCCTCCAGCCTAGCTCAGCGCAGCTTGTCTTCTAGCTGGGGTTTTCCCTAGGACAGCAGTTACGGAGGGTTGAGTTTTAAAAGAAACAAGGTGGGTCACCTACCTATCCCCATCCACTGATTCCCTGCCACTTTCTTCTCCCGTTCAGCCTCCAGTCCACAAAGAGTCTGTATTTGGAGAATCACTACTTGAGATCTTGAGGATTTTCAGTTTCTAAGACATGGAGTAGGCACTGAGTGAGAAGTACCCAGATCTGGGGTGGCGGTGATTTAGAAGAATGATCTTGGGCTGATCCTGTGCACCTAGGAAAGTCATCTGTTAAAGAGGCACTGTGAGGGGTTATGTATGACTGTGGAATCTTTCCTTTGCCAACTGAATCAGTAACTGGGCAGGGGTCAGAAGTATCCTCGCAGACCACACCAGGTGGTGGCTCCCCAGGTTGGGGTAGTAGTGGTAGGCCATGGGAACGCTGTGCGCCGCAGAGCTTGACAGATCTTGCTGAGAACCCCTAAAACTACTAGTCTAAGCACCTGTAGTCTTTTGTTCTTACAAATTAGTTTCTACAGGCCAGAAAAATCTACCTGTATCATCAGGCAGTTACAGTTATTCCTTGAGCCCCTGCTATATGAACAGCAACTTGGAAGATATAAAAGTGAGTCTAGTGACCTGGAGAGTTTACTCTTCATTAGAAGCATTATCCTTGCCTTCACAGAGCTGATACCCTAGTTGCAGAACCAACTTGCTCATGCATGAGCCATTAAAGATTAATGGTAAATTTTATATTCTTTGTAATGGCAGTTTGTGGAAAAAAGATCAAGAACAATCAAGGATACCATTGTTATTATTCTCCATTGTGCACATAGCAAATTTCAGTTGATCTTTGGACATGCTCCTGTTTCTCTAGGTCCAAGAACTACAAGATAAGGAGCTGGAAGGTCCAAGTACTATAACATAAGGAGCTGGAAAGCAGTAGACTGGAAGCTTCTTCAGGCTGTAGGGCTCAAGGTGATAATCTAGACAGATTTAATGAAGGAAAGAAACATCTTTGGATCCTATATCCAAACACAGTGCTTGGGGGCTAGGCCATTTGTTGGGTGCTGGCTGTTACTTGGAAAACACTAGGGAACAGAAAAAAATACCTTCAAATAAAAAAGCAGGCATGTTAACGACTTGTGCTTATAGAAGAATTAGGAGGAAAAGGGAGAGGCCAGAGTTGGTGCATATGTTTCTCAGGCATCTGAGTGTGATAAATATAGATGTTAGAGGGTAACGGAATTATGTCAGAGGAAGAATTAAAGCCACTAAGAAGAGGTAAGGCTTGCACCCTAAACAATTCTCCAGGAAAAAACGATTTAAAATGTAATGTGAATACCCGCTGGAAGGACATTAATTTTGTTCATATGACAAATGGGAAAACTGAGACTCAGTGAGATTAAGTAACTTGCTGAATATTGCTTGTGTTGGATGGAGGCCAGAATTAAATTTAGGGTTGAAGGCATTCTTCTTAAAACATTAAACTGTAAACTGTACTTCTGGAAACTCTGATAGTAACAAAAGCCTTCAATGACCTTGAAAATACAAAGTCATTAGTAAATCCTGTTATCCTGCCTGCAGCGTGTTTTGGATCTTCAGTGTCCAATATGGTAGCCACTAGCCACAATATGGCTTTTTTTGTCTTAAGATAAAGTCTTCAGGCTGGCCTTGAACTTGTGGCGATCCTCTTGCCTCAGTCTCCCGAGTTCTGGGATTATAGGTGTATGCCACCATTTCTGACTCACACATGGCTTTTAACCATTTGAAATGTTCCTAGAGTCACATATTGAAATGATAATATTTTAGATATATTGGTTAAATAAAAATATATTATGAAAATTAGTTTCTTCTAACTTTTTAAATGTCACTACTAGAAATTACGTATATATTTTATGTTGTATTTCCACTAAGTAATGCAGATTTTGAACAATAACAAGATGGGTTGATTTAGTGTCACTTGGTTAGAGAATTCGAGGTCATACTTTACCTGGACACTAAGTCTTTCCCAGATTAGAGTCTTTCTAGAAAGCCCCAAGCCCTCAAGGGCTTCCTGGTCCTCTAGCTACTTACTGCTCATGCTGTTTTCTGCCACCCCTCACCCTGATTTCTCTCTCTGAACAAAAGGTATCACAGAGCCTGGTTCCAATCCCAACAACTCAAGAGAATTGGCTATAGATGACTTCAGCTCATCTTCCCTCTCTTCAGCCCACATGTGTACTAGGAGTCTTGAGTTCCCACTGGAACCCAGCTCTGCCTTGCTGTCTCAGCTGCTGCATTCACAAAATGCCAAAAATATTAGAGAATAGTCGTTAACTGGCTCCAAATAGTTCTAGTATAGATTGGCTACTTCTCATATAACACCCAACATCATTTTTGGTCTCCCTCCCACTTTAAACTGGCCTCATTTTGTTCAGTTACATGTAGGTACCTACATGTGATCCCCAAGCCCAAAATCTTTCATCAAGCTATCACGAAATACTGGTTTTCTTTTCCCAGAAGATTTTATCACAAGTACTAAGCACCCATATTCTGGTAATGTGATACTGATAAATCTTAAATATAATTTAGCAGGATGACTCTGTGCCTCATCAATTCAAGAATTTTTTTTACTGTGAATCAGCACCCCCAAGGCTCACAACCTACCTAAGGATGACTAAATAAAATGTTTGCTGGAAATATCAACCTTAGGCTGGAAGTATAGATCAGTGGTAAAGTGCTTGGGTTCAATCCCCAAGACTAAATAAATAGAAAGAAAAAGAAAGAAAGGCAAGTGAAAGAAAAGAGAGAAAGGAGGAAAAGAAGAAAAAGAAAAGAAAACATAAAGCTCAAAGTATCAATATCATAGTGGCTACAGGAGATTCAGAAATAGTATCAAATCTATCCACAAACTTTTATATATTCACCTGTCCATTTGTAGTGAGACTAACTGAGGTAGGAACTGTGCTCAATGGTAGGGACACAAAAATGGAGAAGCTATGTGGTACTCAATAAGATTTTGTTTAGTATGTATTCAAAATGTGCATGCATTTTCAACTCTTTAATAGTTTTTGTGCTGTATAAAAAATAATACATTTACAGAAATGATGCTATCTCAAAATGTCAAGAACAAAGCCCTTGTACCCAAACTTCTGGAAACCATAGAAATATGAATAACATTCTACCACAGCTTTTTTCTATGGTTCTTTTCCTTGCTCTCCCTCCTCCTTCCTCTCTTCATTGCTTCTTCTCAGTTCTTCATTGTCACAGCTCTCTCTCATTCTCTGACCACCCCCTTTATATAGCCTATAGACTTAGTTGGTAGCAGCTTCTCACATTTTGATGGTGGTATTATGGTGTAACAATATGTATAATTGATGTGAAGATCAAGATAAGGAATAAAAAGGGGTGCTGGGATTATAGACATCTGCTACCATGCCTGGCTAAAGACTTCTAATTCTTGTTCTATCCAGGTCTACCTTTACTATTTGAAGCACCTTGGGCACATGGGTTTGATTAAATACTCTCTAGAATCCTACAAACATATGAAGTTTATACTTTCGAACAACATTTTAAAAATACAGTTTATAAACTATGATTTGACTTTTTTTTTTACTTCACAATGGCACAAAAGCAATAGGCATTCAATAGAAACCCTACTTTGAATTTCGAATTTAAGCCTTTTCTGAGATATTATGGCTTGTATCTAAATGTCCCCTTCCAAAGCTGCATGTGCTCGTAGGTGGGGCTTTTCAGAGGTGACTGGGTCTAGGGTGTGTGAATATTGACTATGCGTGTGTGATAACTGGATTAGTCCTACCCTGCATGTGGGTATCACCAACCAGTAGGTTTATAGCCTGAACAGAATATAAAAAGAAAGAGAGGCTCACTGCTCTGCTGCCTCATGCCTGCCCTGCCATTGACTGTTTCTCCTTTGCCATGCTACCCTGCTTTTGAACCAGTCTACTGTTGACTGACACCTCTAAAAACTGTGAGCTAGAATAAACTTGTTCCTCCTTCAACTTATGGGTGTCAGTAATGAAAAAGTAACTAAAACACAAGGCTAGCAATAAATAGTGTGATAATATCAAGTGTGATATATCAATAATATATCTCTTGGAAGAGCATCAGGTCATAGCTTTCAGTGACCATAAGATCATGAAGATGAATATGAAATACTTTCCACAGTGCACTGTGTTGCTAAACTGTGATGTTCAGTGGATTAGGTGTGTTAAATACATGTTTTCACTTAAGCAATTTTCATCTTACAATGAATTTGTCAGGAAGTAGCCACATCATAAGTCAAGGAGCATCTGTATTTGATACTGATATGACATTTTAAGTATAAGCTCAGAATGAAATAGGTTACTCCTTAAGTACTTATGCTGTTTTCAGTTTTAACAAGATATATTAGTTTTTATGCCCAATTTTATTTAGTATGAGTATTGGTAAAGGTCATGATTACTTGAAAATATACTATTAATATTTGGTTTATTATAAGTGATAGTTTCTTTTTTATTTTAAGAGAGCCAAGCCTCCCAAAGGCCCAGGAACTGAGCAACATCTGGAAAGAATCCAGCGCAGCTACCAGAAGCATCATGCTACTTTGGCTTCCATTAAGTCAATTGAGCAGGATCGCCTGAAAGTTGAGTGGAATCAGCGCATTGATCGCAAGTTTTTTAACAGCCTTATGAGAGCAAGAATTAAAGATGCCACGCAAGGGTTTATCATCAATACTGAAGAAAGACGAAATAAGTAAGGCTACAAACCTGGTGGCCCATACCACAAAGCATTTCGGAAACCACATCTTGATATTACCCTGTCAGAAAATCAAGTGTGAGGCCAGCATGGTGATCAGGGCTGTAAAGTCCCAGCCCTCTGGTACAGTACGTTGCAACCAGAGGATCACAAATTCAAACCCACTCTGGACAAATAACTTAATGACCTAGCAAGACCCTGCCTTAAAATGAAAAATAGAAAAATCCCTGGGGATGTAGCTCAATATGAAAGCCCTGGGTTCAACCCTCAGTACCACACACACACACGCACACACACACACACACACACACACACACACACACAAATTCAAGTATAGTCAAAATCGTGGCTGAGTTGAATAGTTGAATCAGTAGCAATTGCTTATGAATATTTTTACTTTTGATAGGACACAAAGGAATATGTTATTTTACATTTTGTTTTGTTTCCTTAACTGAAATCTATCCATTTTACTTCTTTTGTTGAAGATACATATTTCATATTTCACCTGTATATGACCAAATAAAATATGGCACAGATTGATATCTTATTTTATGGAGGACTACAATGATCTTTTCAGCTACAAAGTTTATGATTTGACAATTTTGAAATTTAATATAGCAAAATAAATAAAATAGTATGACAGTTTTAATTTTTTGTCTATTTGTTTTAGGTTACGTGAACTTTTAGCATCAGAAGAAAATGAGTATTTCATTGAATTGCAACAGAATGGAGAAACCATTGAGGAGAAAAAAGATAAAATGAGAGAGAAAACCAGATTATTGAAAGAGAAGAAAGAAAAAGAAAGACAGGATTTTGTGATGGAAAAGTTAGATCAACAATTCAGGTAATGGAATAGTAAAACATAGATTCTGAATTTGGCGTAGTAAAAGAGTTTTAGAAATTCTAAATTATAGTAAATTTTAGGGGAGTATGCATAGTAATCATAGCTTTAAACTTTGCTAGTTATATTTACACTTGATCTTAGCCAAAAGGCCGAGAAGCGATTGCTAGTTATATTTATAGATAACTGAAAACACAGGTAATGAGTTTATCTGAAAACTTAGTTACAGTGTTCTGAATTTGTTTCCCATTTAGACTGAAGTACCAAGTGATTTTTGGCTATTAACCTCATTCTTGTTGCTGGCAGGAAGTTCTTTTAAAGCCCTGTCCTAAGAAGTCTTTAGTAAAGTCGAGCTTGCTCCTTGCAGCTATAGTTTCTATCTGTGCTGAATGTGTATGAGGCTCACTGTTCTTTATTGAATGCCTGTATTCTGACCTTCAGGGTCTGATCACCTGGATTTCTGATTCACTTCCGACCCCTAGCCGTGATGATCCCATTTTGGATCTTGGGACTTCAGTGTACTCACTCTGATCCTGTGGTTGCCTGCATCTGTTTTTACATATATAGGTTCTTGAACCTATACCCTAATTTCAGCCCAATGCTGTGCACTTACGGTTGGAAGGTGTGTAGGAAAGACTTATCTTCTCAGGTTGCCTGTAGCATCATCTCATCAAAAGCTTACTGCATGCTTTTAGCTTCACAAGCTAAGAGATGCCTTACCTTTATAGCAAAGATATTCCAAAAATTCTCAATGCCTCTCTAGAGCTACAGCTGTTACAGCAAGAACATACTTCTAATTTATAATTTAATTACATTATTTAGCCATATTTTTAATGTGTCTTATACTTCTAAAAGGGTGAGAGAATTGCTGTCTTGTTTGTGAGGTTTGTTTGTTTGGTTTGTTCATTTTGCTCCTTTCCTTGCAGAGATGATTACATGATGTGACCCATGGAATGTCCAAAATAACCTACTTCATGTGCCTTTTAATTTTAGAGTAACTAAGATTTTATCTCCAGAAAAGATGTTTAAAATTCAAATATGAGGCTGAGTGTGGTGGCACATCCCTGTAATCCCAGCACTCAGGAGGCTGAGGCAGGAGGATCAATGCAAGTTCAAGGCTAGCCTGGGCTATAGTGAGACCTTGTCTCAAAAAGAAAACAAACAAACAAAACAAAACAAAAACAATAGTAAAATTCAAATATTATCCAGAAGGGTTTGTAACATAGTCATTAGCGTTGATTCAGTAATTTTTTTCACATTTTTGGGGGGAAAAGAATGAGGAATAGAAATAGCTCCTAAGAGACAGAAGGGATCCCAAATGGGTTTCCAATGAGCTCACTTCTCAAACAAAGTTTTATAGAGAAAAATCATGAGGTGGGTACAATGTGGGTCAAAATTATGATTAACCAGTAAGACTGCAAGTATAGTTGCTTAGGTAATATTCATCCAATGGTAGCAAGGGCATATGGGTGACTGTGGGAGTCAGTGGTCTCTCCCTCATCCCCAGGAGAAAATAGCCAGAGGATTTAGACAATAAAGACAAGAGATAGCCAAGGTCTGGTGGAGTTACCTCTTGCTTGATGAGCAAGAGGACTGCCCAAAAATAGTAGAGAGTTCATTTATAATCTCCAGAGAGGTTGGTTAATTTCTGCCTTGCTGCCCAGCAACCAGTTAACAATGTTACAATGGCTTGTTTACTCTGAGGAGCTCGGGGTGTTCTCAGTCTGGCTTCATCCTCAATGTGTAACTGTTTTCCAGCTTCAGTGGCTCCTAATAGGTGACATCATTAACCTTGGTCAATAATGTATAGTCTTCGGCTTGTCTTTAGTCTTAGTCTTAGTATTCTTAGTGGGTGGGAGAGGATGACCCACTCCTAATGAGATCATGGGAAATATCAAAAGGGTCATACCAATAATTTCAAGTTTGTTTGTCCTTTAGGAAAGAATGTAACTCTAGCCATTGTGACTTTAATCTTCTTCAGATCCACCTCCAGCATTTTGGTGCTTCTCATCTTCTGCACTGACTCACTCCCTAGAGGGCTCTGCCCTGTCTGACTGTCTACAACATTTCTACCCAACTTAGCTGTCCGTAATAACCCCCTCTCTGAACAGGCATGCCTAACTTTGGTTAAGGGAGAAGAGGTGTAGTTCCCATCTAGCTGTGTTGAGCTGAGAAGGGTTGGTGTAGGGGAAACCACAGTCCTGGGCCTCCTGTAGAGAGCTAGGCTGATGAGCCTTGGTTAGAAGTCACATTGCAGTTTAGTAGTTTTAAATTCCTTTTATGAGGTCGATCTAGTGGATCCTGATAAAAGGTGTCTGGCACCTTCATTGTTGGTTCCATTTGCATGATCACTTGGAGTTTGGCAGCTTCTCCTTCCAAATATCTTGGTGAGACCTCCAAGATGATTTAGGGGAAATGCTAGGTGGTGGATATGCTGACTTTGTGTTCCCTGAAGTTGAAGAAGGAATTCTAAGGAACAGTGGAGGTTAAGAATAGGAAACTTGGGGGTGGGGTGGGGGATAGGAATATCTCCTGAGAGACAGGAGGGGTCCCAAATGGGTTGCCCCATTCAGTAAATTTTTTGAGCCCCTCCTTTGTGCTGGACTCTGTGATAGAAAAATAGATCGATTAGCTTAGGAAAAACGAATGTCACCAGGTCAGCAACTATGAGTGGGGCAAACTGGATTCAGGAACAGATGATCCAAGAGTAACGTAAACCCTGGGTTAAAAATTTGGTAGAGTACAGAAGGAATATAAGAGTTCATTTTTCACAGTATTAAAAATTTAAGTAGGTTAGAAATCCAAAGGTCACTAGGCGACAACCAGGTACATGGAGAGATCAAAGAAAAGCTTTGGAAATCTCTCTTATTATTGACGGCAACTCCATAAAGTTTCTGTTAACAGTACAGACTTCCCTAATCCCTCCTACAAGAGGCCCGCAGGAGAAGTAAGCTACTGTAGGAAGTAGTGCGTACAGGTTGCTGGGGGAGCTGCTGAAGGAGGGCCATAAAGAAAACCAGAGCAGGGATATGTAGGCCCAGAGAGACTTGCCACTTGCCCTGTCCTGCAGATAGGAAATGTAGTTTCAGAGGTAGGAATTTGCCTAGGTCTTTAAGCTTATAGCAGCCAAACCAATGTTTGACTTAGATTTTCCAGTCTCTATAGAGTATATCCTCACATCCTATTCTCAATGGCACTTGGACATCCACCTTAATTGCTATGTGGGAGAAGATGCTGAGAAGGTAGTGAGGAAGCTAGCAAAGTAACTCTCAATGGCTTATTCATACTTACTATTCCTTAGAATTATTTCTCAATATATTAAGAAAAAAGAAATGCTCATAAGGGATTTGTGCTTTTAAAAATTAATGAATTTAGCAATGTATTACACTTCTATAACTGAGTTTTTGCTAAATTGTTAGTATTTTTAAATAAATATATTCACTCTTCAATAATATAAATAACCTGAAAGCAAATTCTTTGCAGTATTTTTTTAATGCAAAACACCCAACTCTCTGATACAGTACAACAAACATTTTTGAGTAAGGCTACTATATTAGGTCCCATTACTGAAAGTATAAGTGAGGCTTTAATATGTACATAAAACAAAATAATTTTTTCTTCTATTTATTTTTATATTCTATTATATGACTATAACAGTATATTTGTCTGTTCTCCAGGTGATAGACATTTTGTTAGTTTCCAGTTTGGACTCTTATGAAGATGCTTAGTTACTTTGCTATGAATATTCTTGTCTTTTGATGGATATAAATAAATACATTCATTTCCCTTAGGTGTATACTTGGTGAGATTCCTAAAATATTTGATACCTGAAGTGGGTCATTATCAATGATCCCATCATTTATACAGCAAAATTATTTTAGTAATAATAACAAAATGAAATGAATAATGACAAAAAAGATAACCTGTGATTTCTTTTTATTTTTTCAAGTATGTAATGTTTAAACAACTGAATAGTCATGGAGAGTGTAAAGATAATACAGAGGTCGCAGGTACCTTTCACGTATTTTCCCGTAATGGTTGCATCTTGTGTAACTGTAGTACAGTATTAGGAAGAGGACAATGCTATGACAGTGGTGCAGTGTGTGTGTGTGTACTTCTGTGAGCCAGACCACATTCAAGATACACATCTATCTGCTGGTGCAGTGGCTCAGGCATGTAATTCCCATTACTTGAAGGGCTAAACTGGGAACATCAGAAGTTCAAGGCCATTCTGGGCAACTTAGTAAGACCCTGTCTCAAAATGTCAAAAGGTTGAGGGATATAGTTAAGTGGCAGAGCACTTACCTAGCATGTATAAGGCCTTGGGTTCAATCCACGGTGCCCCCCCCGCCCCCGCCAAAAAAAGTCTTAGTTACTTTTCTCATTGCTGAGGCACAATACCTGACTCCTACAATTTAAAGGAGAAAAGGTTTATTTTAGCTCACAGTTTGCAGCAGTTTCCGTCTACAGTTGGGTGACTCCAAGGCAGAGTGGCATGGCAAGGGATGTGGGAGGCAGGAAGCAGCAAGCCATCAAGGGAGGAGGGTATACACTTCCAGGCCATCTCCACAATGATTCTCCTTTTCACCTTTCAGCTTTCCAATATCCCAGCAGCTATCAACTCATCAGTGAACTAGTCCACTACCACACACCTGTGATCCAGTCATCTTCCAGAAGTGCCATTTGAATGCCTGAAGCTTTGGAGGGCATCTTAGTTACTTTTCTAATTGCTGAGACACAATGCCCAACACCCAAAGTTAGAGGAGGAAAGGTTTATTGCAGCCCACAGTTTGTAGAGGTTTTAGTCCATAATCAGCTGGCTCTGAGGTAGGGCAACATGCCAGAGAGGAGAAATAGTCCATGGCATGGCAGGATTGGCAAAAAACAGCAAACAACAGCAGTAGTAGCAGAAGTTGCCCTTATATTCTATCCAGTCTATAATCTTACTGATTAATGCCCTATATCTAGGGTGGGACATCCTTAATCCCAGAATCACACACTTAATCCCAGCATCACATACCCTAGATCCAGCTACCTCTGATCCCCCCCCCCACTGCATGAGGCTTTGAGGGCACAACTAGATATGGGCCATAACAGACAGTAAAGAAGAAATACTCAGCTGTCCATCACCACAGAGGTTTCCCTGCTGCAACCCTTTATCCCTCATCCCAGTCACCCACAGCATTCCTAACTCCTGTCAACCACGAAATCTCTACTTCCATATGTTCATCAATTTTTAGAATATTGTATAATTGGAGTCATTATATGTGATCTTTTGAGGCTGGCCTTTCCACTCAATGTGATAATGCCTTTGAAGTTCTTCCAAGTTGTCTCGGGTGTTGCTAGTTTGTCTTTTACTGGTACGTTACATGGATGTGTTTGTTTAAGCCATTCATTTATTGAAGGACATTTCAATTGTTTTTAGTTTGAAGCTATTACAAGTGAATTTTAAAGAAATATTTCTGTGAAATACTTGTGTTTTATGCAAACATGAGTTTTTATTTCTTTAGGATAATTGCTATATGCTATTGCTGGAGCATATGTGTATATTTAGTGTTTAAAGAAATTGCTAAACTTCCAGAGTGGCTGTACTGCTTTTTATTCTTACTAGGAATGTATGAGTCAAGTAGTTTTACCAAATCCTTGCCAGTTTTTTGTATCATCATTTTTTTCTTTTTGGCAGTACTATGGGTTGCACCTAAGTCCTTTACACTGAGCTGCATTCGTGGTGCTTTTTTATTTTTTTATTTTGAGACAGAGTCTCACTAAGTGACTAAGTTGCTCAAGCCAGGCTTCAAGTTTCAATTGTCCTGCGCAGCTTCCTGAGTTTTGGGATTGTGAATGTGCCCCTCCATGCCTGGCTCGTCACTGTTTGTGTCTTAGCTATCTTGCTAAGTTTGTAGTGATACGTTATTCTGAGCGCGTGTGGCATTTTCTTAATGGTTGGTGATACTGAACAACTCTTGGTGTACTTATTTGCCATTCATACATACTTTTTTATGCAACATTTCTTCTGTTTTGTCCATTTTCTTTTTTTTTTTTTTGTGGTACTGGGGATCGAACTCAGGACCTTGCACTTGCCAGGCAAGCGCTTATTCAACTGAGCTATATCCCCAGCCCCCATTTTCTAATTAGACTGTGGTTTTCTAGCTGTTAAATTTTGAGTTTTTTTAATGTATCCTGGGTTAGTCCTATGTCAAATATGTTCTAGTCTGTGCTTGTTGTTTTATGCTCTTTAAAGGGTCGTTCACAGAGCCAATTATTAAAATATCAATGAATTCCAATTTGTCAGTGTTTATTTTATGTTATGCTTTTGGTACATTGTGAGGTTTCTTTTTGATCTTTTTTTTTTTCCTTGGGATACCTGGAATTGAACTCAGGACCTTATGCTTACCAGGCAGGCACTTGTGCCACTGAGCTATATCCCAGGCCCAAGATTTCTTCTTAAATGTCCTATACCTTTGCACGATTAATGATTAGGTTACAAATTGTGGCAGGCATTTTGGGGGATTGTTTTCAGTTGTTTTTATCAAACAAATACTAAAATTAGTACAGTTCCCTAACATCCACCACCAAATATTTGGTTGTAGTCACCGCTTGTCTGCCCTGGGACGAGGAGATGAAAGAATTTTAAAAATAACTCTAGGTAATTTTACGTTGCATATTATGTTGAAAATCACAGCCTTGAAATTAAAATGGGGCTCTCAGCCTGTTTAGTGTTGCTATAACTAAAATATTCAGACTAAACTATTTGAGGCTGGACAACTTATAAAGTAAAGAGGTTTATGTGATTCACTGTTCTGGTGATGGGTCCAAATATTATAGTGCCAGAGACCTGGCATGGGCCCTCTGGCAGCGGCATAACATGATGGAGAAGTGGCAACATCTGCAAGTGAGAAAGCAAGAGAGGTGGGGGACTTGCTCTTTATAATAGCATTAACCCATGCATGAGGATGGCACCCATGGCCTGATTACCTCCCACGAAGCTCCTCTTTTTTAAAGTCCCACCAGTTCCCAACACCACTGAGGACCAAACTTCTATACCTGAATCTTGGTAAAGCATATGCAAACCATAGAGGGTTCAAGGAAGAACTTCTGAAGACATCTGACTTACTAAACTGAAAGAAAGGATGGGATCTGAACACTTCCTGAAAGTATTTTTCCTGAATGGTGCATCAGGCTAGGTGTGAAAAGGCAGTGGGGCAGCAACAATAGGGATGTTTGCTCAACTTGGGCAGGAGCCTCTTTGGTGAGATTGCTCTGCCCGAGTTATAGGAGCAACGTGGAAGCTCCACCATGACACGCCGACCCCATCCGTAGGGTTTTCCTTGGCAGTGGTAGCAGGGTCTCTTAGCTAATTCTTAATCTACTAAATAGTACAGTTTTAGACAATGGAACTGAGGGAGTCACTCCCTTCCACCCACTTAATTCTAAGCAGCATCATATGATCATTCTTGCTTCCACTGTTCTAAGTGAGGTAGAAAATAAAATAACAAAAACCCAGCAAATCTCTGATATTCTATGTGAGAGCACATGCATGTTGGCTCTGACCTCACCTTAGGTACTTTCACCCTATTCTCACTTCATCAATATGTCATTCATTAGTTAAGATCAGAGTGAATGCATGTTGAGAGCCGCTAGGATGACTCAGCATCCTGTCAATCATTCCTGTCAATCACACCTACAGATTCAAGCAAAGGTTCATGGGCTGAGATGCAAGTCCTTTCAGTTCCAAAAGCCTGACTTACCTAAGTGTGATGTCGCGATTGCTGTTTTTGTGTGCTGTGACCTGTATACAGTGCTTTTACTGCCGTCACCCTGCTATCTTTTCCTGTCTGTGCCTTATTTTTTGTAGGCACAGACTCACCCTAAGCACAGCTTCCCATGATCTTCACTATAACTGCTTGCCACTACTGGATATACAGTTGGCAATTATTTCCTTGTTGTTCACAAAAGCCTGGGCTATATAGACCCATTCCATTTTTAACACTTATAATTCAGCAGTATCCATCACTCCTCTGTTTCCTCTACAGTAATAGTGATAGCGATTGGTAGTGATAGTGATAGGTAAGCCGGGCGTGGTGGCACATGCCTGTAATCCCAGCACTCGGGAGGCTGAGGCAGGAGGATTGTTGTGAGTTCGAGACCAGCCTGAGCTACGAAGTGAGCTTAAGGGCAGCCTAAACTGCATAGTGAGACTCTGCTTCAAAAAAGGCAAAAAATAAATTAACTAATTAAGATAGTGATAGGTAATATTCACCATTTATTGTGCCCCTATCTGTCAGTATTTACATCTGTTCTTTCTCATCTGTATGAGAACCTTGAATGGCAGATATCCTACAGATTAGGAAACAAGCTCCGATAGGCAGAGTTTTTGATCCACAGTCACACAGGAAATGACAACACTAGGACTCAAAGCCTGCTCTTCCTGACTCCAGGGTCTGGGTTTGAGCAGCGGCTTCCTGGCACCTGCCTCCCTGCTGCTCCCTCACGTCTCCCGGGCACGGATGGCCCATGTCCAGGTCTTTGGGTCTTCTTACTGCTGCGAGTGACTGTAGGTATGTGCCTGAATAGAGCAGTGCCTCAAGAAAGACTGTCTTTTTAAAAACTGTTCTTTAGGGAACGCTGCGAAGAGCTCCGCAATGAATTGTTCTGCATCCATCAGAAGATGGTGTATGAGGAGCGAAAAGCACAGATAGCTTTTAATGAAGAGCAGAAGAGACAAAAAGTGGTAGAAGAGCAGATGTTTGCAAGGCTCTGGGAAGAAGACCGCTTAGCCAAAGAAAAGAGAGAAGCCCAACAGGAGAAGAGACAGAAGGAGCTGGTGGAGAACACGCGCCTGGGGCTGAACGCCCAGGTCACCAGCCAGCAGGCGCAAAGGCAGGCAGCACAGCAGCTGAAAGAAGAGGAGGCGCGCCTGCTGGTGAGACATTGCCAATAATGCTCTGCAAAATACAACTGCTTCGAACATACTTATCCCGTCATTCTTGTCACTTTCTGAAGCAGTTCTGAAAATCTTGTTTCATGAGTGTCTTTATGAGGTGTGACGAACAATACTGGGATGGTGAGTGCTGCTGCCCAGTGCCAGCCAAGGGAAAGGCAGGCTCGTAAAAACCTTATGCTAAGTTCTCGTCTATCTTATTCACTAGATCTGCCACATGCAACTTCTTACTCTGCCCCAAAGTCAAAATGACCGTGTAAGGTAAACATTTTGAATCAGCTGGGCATTGAAGCAGCCATGACAGTGCAACTAAAGATACTCTGGAGAAAGGTCTTCCAGAACTGCTTGAGAAAGTGGTGAGAGTGATGGGTGTGTTGGAAGTGAGCGTAAGTATATTGAGGAGGATTAAAAGCAATGTGCCTTTTACTGTAAATACATTTTTAAAAATTTAAATGTTCACCATAGTTTTCAGTCACACCTCATAAATGTGCGGACATGCACAGATGCACAAAGGTCAGTACACCAAAATATTGAGAGTGGTGGTGGATGAGGAGTACTGGGATCAAAGGTGACTTCTCTTTGTACTTTTTTGCATTTTCAAAATCCATAGTTATTATTACCTAATAATCACATACAGATGCAGCAATTTTCTGAAGCTTAATGCTGACTGCCATGAAAAGATGTTTTATTTCTTACAGTAGCTCTGAATTTAGTTGTGTGTGTGTGTGTGTGTGCATAAATCTAATTTCTAAGAAATCCTTTAGTCTCATTTCATATAGCAAGTCTTGTCTTATAGTAACTGATACATTATCTTTATTATTGTTCAACCTTAGGAAAAGGACAATGCACAGATTAAACTTGAACATGAACAAGAAAAGCTAAACAAGCAGAAGACAAAACAGGAAGTTAGAAACATCTTGCGGAAGGCCTTACAAGAGAAGATGGAATATATTCAGCAGGAATACAGAGAAGAGCAGGATTTGAACATGAAACTTGTACAAAGAGCCCTTAAAGATTTACAGGAAGAGGCAGATAAAAAGAAGCAAAAGAGAGTAAGATATTTATTTAGTGCATGCTAGGTGCTCAGCAGGATTTCCTGTTGAGTTCTCAGTTGAGTGGAAAATGGCCCAAAGTATAACCATGCTACTCTGAGCACCAGCACCACCAAAAGGAGACGAAACAAATCCACAGGCTCCATAATTTGAATCCCCAAATTAAATCTCAGCAGGAACAAGATCTCTGTATCTTAACAAGCAGTCCTGGGTGATTCTCATTCTCCCTGAAGTTTGGGAACTCCTAGAATTTGGGAAGACATCACTGGGAAAGTGGCGTCTGAGCTGAAACTTACAGAATACGTAAGATCTTACAGTCAGGTAAAGAGACTCATGTAGCCTGGAGATACAGTTCAGTGGCACAGTGCCTACCTGGCAAGTATGAGGTCATGACTTCAATTTCTGGTATCACCCCAAATCATTTTATTTATTCCTTCCTCTGTGAGGAAGACATTTTACATTTACCTTTAGAGTTTATACTGAACTTGAAAAAGTTCTGTGCTTTTCCTCCAGGTGCCTTGTTTCTTGCTTTTGGAATTTTTTGTTTTTTGTTTTTGGGGCGAGTCCTGTAGCTTGAACACAGGCCCACCAGATGCTAAAGCACACTATACCATTGAGTTCCACTTGCATCTGTTTTCCAATGAAATTTTTCTTCAGGTAATTGTAAATTCGCATGCTGTTTTAAGAAATAATTGTACTATCTTGCAAAACACCAGTACAGGGTCCAGGGATTTAGCTCAGTGGCACAGTGCCTGAGGTCCTGAGTTTGATTTCTGGTACCCCTCCAAAACAAACAAACAAAAACTCTAGTACAATACAAAGGTTGTAATAATGACATCGATCCAGTCAATACATAGAACATTTCCATCACAAGGATGTGCCATGTAGCCCTTTCCTAGTTAGCCTCTTGTCCCACCCACTCCTTAATTAACCCTTTCCAAACCATAGCCTTTTTCATTTTTGATAATTTTATTTCAGTAGTGTTACACAAAGGAAAGCATATAGTATATAGTCTTTTGGAATTTTTTATTGCACATAATGTTGGAGATTTATCCAAGCTATTATACCTATCAGCAGTTCATTTCTTTTTATTCTTGAGTAGGAGTCATAGTATAAATTTACTCCGAATTGTTTAACCACTTGCCCATTGAAGGATATTTATATTGCTTCCAGTTTATGGCTATTCTGTGTAAAATTACTATGAACATTTGACTGAAAATTTTGACACAAATTTTCATTTTTTGGGATAAATGCCCAGAAGTATAATTGCTAGGTCATATGATGGTTGCATTTCAATTTTATGAAGAAACCAAAAGGGCTGAGGTGTGGGGTGGGACTCAGTGGTAGAGTACAGTGTTTTGTTTGCCTTGTAAGTTCTTGGGTTTAATCTCCAATAGAGAGAGGGACAGGGGAGGGAGAGAGGAAAGGGGAAAGGGGAAAGGGGAAAAGGGAAAGAAGAGGGAGGGAGGGAAGGAAAGAAGGAAGGAAGGAAGGAAGGAAGGAAGGAAGGAAGGAAGGAAGGAAGGGAGGGAGGGAGGAAGGAAGGGAGGAAGGAAGGGAGGAAGGAAAGGGAGGGGAAGGAGGAAAGAAGGAAAGAAAAGGAAGGAAGGAAACTGTAAAATTGTTTTTCAAGACAGTTGCACTTCCCACCCTCAGTGCAAGAGCAATCCACTTTCTCCACATTCTGATTAGCATTTGATGTTGTAACTATTTTTACTTTATACTGAAAGATGTGTAGAGATATCTTTATTCTGGGAGATGTATAGTGACATTAACATTAATTTACATTTCTCTAATGGTGCTGAACAACTTTTTATGTGCTTATCTGACATCTATACATAGTCTTCAGTGAAACGTCTTTTGCCCATTTACTAACTGACTTGCTTGTTGTATTTTTTATTAAGTTTTTGTTTTCAGTTGAGTCATTTTCTTTTGAGAATATAATTATTGAAATATGATTCATATACAGCTCACCCATTTAAAGTGCAGAGTTCAGTGGAATTTAGTGTATTTGTAGACAATGTGCAACCATCACCACAGTCTATTTTAGAACATTTTCACTAATTCTTCTGCTTACCTACCCTGAACCCCTGAGCAACTACTAACCTACTTTCTGTCTCTGTAGGTTTCTCTGTGCTGGATTATCATATGAATGAAATGATATGTTATATGACCTTTTCATTAGATTCTTTTACTTAGCATAATGTTTTCAAAGTTTATGCATGTTATAATATGTATCATTTCACTGCTTCCTTACTTGGCTGTCTAATATTCCATTGTATGGCTATATCACATTACGTTTATCCATGACAACTGATGGACATTTGGGTCGTTTTCACATTTGGGTTATTGTAAATAATGCTGCTGTGAACATTCATTTACGTTTTTACATGGATGTATGTTTTCATTTCTTTTGGGTGTATATCCTGGAGTAGAATTATGGGGTCATAGGTAACTATGTTTAAACTTTTTGGTAACTGCCAAACTATTTTCCAAAATGTCAGTACCATTTTACATTCTTACTAGCAGAGCATGAGGATTCAGATTTCTCCACATGCTCGTCAATACCTGTTATTGTCTTTTTGTTGTTTTAGCCACCCTAATACATGTGAAGTGATATCTCATCGTGGTTTTGATTTACAGTTCCCTAATATTAATCATGTTGAACTTCTTTTCTTGTGTTGATTGGGCATCTGTACATCTTCCTTGGAAAACTCTGACGTCTATTGACCTTATTTGCCCATTTTTTAGTTGGTTAGTTGTCTTTTCTTATTTAGATGAACTCATGGCAGGCTCAGTGATGCACACCTATCAGGAGCATGAGGCAGGAGGATCACAGGTCTGAGCCCAACTTGGACAACTTAGTGAGACCCTGTCTTAAAGGGGGCTGAGGTTGTAGCTTGCTGTGGGAGCCTGACATGCATGGGTTCAATCCTTAGTACTGTAAAAAAAATCACATCGTCAGATCACTGCTGCTACTTGGAAGTAGTCAACTAAAAATAATGCACTGTAAGCCAAGAGTTGTTTACCGCGTCTGCAAGTTATACTCACCAGGGAAACTTAAAAGTTATCCATTAAAGTAAAGGCTCTGGGGATGAGACTTAGCTCTCAGTGCTTTTGTTTCTCTCCTCAAAATGGTGGAGATGAAACCTAAGACCTTGTGCATGCTAAGTAAATGCTCTAAGGCTAAGCTATACCCTCAGTTCTCGCCAATACTTATTAAAGTTTCCCCGCATTATTCTAGCATGTAATTTTCAGGTGATTACCACTCAGGAAGACAGTGCTGTAATAGGTGTAGTGACTTATAAGGTTAAGATTTCATCAGCCTCAAGGAAAATAACTTCTATTATTGAAAATGATTTGGCAACTGCTTTGAGAAATACTTTGGGAAAGTATTTTAATTAATTTATTCATAAAAGCATTGTGAAACATTTCGAATAGATACAAAACCAGCATAACGCGTCCCTATGTATCCATCACCTAGCTTCAGAAATCATCAATGGCCTCTCTCTCTCTCTCTCTCTCTCTCTCTCTCTCCCCCCTCCCTTTTTTCTCTCTCTCCCTTTCTTTTTCTCTTTCTTGCTTGCTTTCTATAGGATTTCACTCTGTAATTCAAGCTGCCATTGAACTCATCATGACCTTCCTGCCTCTGCCTTCCAAATGCTGGGATTATAGGTGTCCACCACCATGCCCATGTTTCATCTGTAACCACCAGCAGTCTTCAGTATTTTGAAGTAAACCCTAGATATAATAGTTCAGCTACTAATATTTTAGTAGATGGCTCTAAAAGATTGGGATTGTGTCTATATTTTTAAACTTAATTTTTTCCATAGTATCATTGTCACACCTAAAAATTCTAAACTTCTGTGCTATGTAGGAAGATATGGTAAGAGAACAGAAGATATATCTTCAATATTTGGCACAGCAACGTGAGGAAGAAAAAGCTCAGGAGAAAGAGTTGGACAGAATATTAGAGGAAGAGAAGCAAAAGAAATTGGCTGAGAAGGACAAGGAGCTGAGACTTGAAAAGGAGGCAAGGAAACAACTCATGAATGAAGTTATGTGCACAAGAAAACTCCAAGTTCAAGAAAAGCGTAAGCAACTGAATTACAGTTATTTCGTTGTTTGCCCTTGCTTCGATTTAGGTAACAATCAAGTTATTTAAGTAGGTGTGTATGATATACTGGGGGTGAGGCAACAGTTAATTAGAGTAAGATCCTTTCTTTTGTAAACTTTATCCAAGTGGATATGAAGAATTTATATTGCAACAGATTCTAAGCAGCACCAGGGGAGATATTCTCAAAGTGAAAGGAAGGACACGTCATTTGAATTCTGTGTACCTTGGTGACTGTAAGGCACAGGAGAAGGTGGGATACCTTCTCCTTATCGCTTTTGTCTTTGCTTTTTTCTTTCCCATGGTGTTTCCCTGTTTCCATATCTTTGCTTAGTGAGCTTTCTGTGCATATGGATGCTCTTGATCTTGAGAGTCAAGACAAGCTCAAATATTTGTGTTTCTCCACTCAAATGAGGCCTCTCGCTAGGGCTTCACTGTGCCTTTCACTGTGCTTGGCTCACATCTCAGCTGACCAGCTCACCGGAGGGTTTCCCTCTGGAGAACATTCTCGAAATTTGGGGAATTCTTCCCCTTTTTTATGCCTGAATTTAGTCCATATCAGCTACTACATGTTTCCCTCATAAAAGAAGTTTAAATTATTCTTACAAGGACATGCTTTGTTTTAAGTTTTCTGGGAATTACATCTGTGCAGAGGTGGCCGTGTCTCAGGAAACTCACTGGACCTGGCTGCATTGTGCTACCAAGTGACATGTAGTATCAGCTCCGTGAGGTACTTAAGTGGGCTTTATGGCTACTTTTAATCTCATAGTTACAATATGTCTTTTATAAAACACTACACTACTATTCCCTCAGCCTTAGCTTGCTCACACAGTAATGTTTTTTGAGAGTTACCTGCACCCTTCAGATTTCTATCACTTGCAGAGATGCAATACATAAACACATTTAATTTTGGGGTAGCAGTACATCTCTTATAAGTGGTCTTTGTAAAAGAAAACTAGGGGCTGGGGGTATAGCTCAGTGACACAGTGGCTGCCTGGCAAGTGCAAGGTCTTGAGTTTGATTCCTGGTACCCTCCCTGCTCCAAAGAGAAAACTAATCCTGGTTCTATTGATTAATTCTCCACTCCAAGAGTTATTATAGCATTCAAAAATTGTTAAGCCAGTATTAGATGGAATTTTTAGAAAATGAGAAGAGAGCTTACAAACTGAAAGGATTTTTATAATCATTAATGATAATTTGAAATTATTGGAAAACATGGAAAATTTGAATATTTGGTATCACTTATAAGCAAAAAACAAAATCAAACACAATTCCACCACCCAGGAATTATCTATTCACAATTTTGACTATTTCCGCTATGTATATAATTTTCCTTCACATATTAGGAGTATATGGTTGGTTGCATTTATTCTTTTGTGTATGATCTTTATTTCCTTTGTCTTGGGCTGGGGCTATAGCTCAGTGTAATAAGCACCTGCCTGGCAAGTGCAAGGTCCTGAGTTCGATCCCCAGTACCACAAAAAAATTATTTCCTTTGTCTTATTTTCTATTGGGATTCCTCAATTTTTCTTATCAACTTCTAAGAACTTTATCTATTATAAAAAATATTTGTTTAAAAAAATTTTTTTTACATTTTATTTTTTGTCTTTTTGAGACAGAGTCTCACTGTGTAGTTCAGGCTGGCCTTGAGCTCACTTTGTAGCCCAGGCTGGCCTCGGAACTCACAACGATCCTCCTGCCTCAACCTCCTGAATGCTGGTGATATAGGGAAAAAAACTCCCCACCTGAACCATATCTGGGATGAGTTTGTGTTCTCTAAAATCGAAGAATGAATTTTAGCAATAATGGAGGTTAAGAACGGGATACATGAGGGAAAGAAAGCTTCTGTCCAAGAGAGAGACAGAAGAGGGGTCCGAGTGGATTGCCCAGTATTTGTTTTATAGTCTCTCAATAAGAAAAATTGATCAAGAAGAAGCCAGTGTGGATCATGCATACAAGAACTGCTTCTTTCTTCGTGATCCAAAGTCCAAACCAGTGATTCCAGGCTCCACCTGCCTGAAGACAGTATGACTTTGGTGCCCAGAGAGATATGAGCAGGTCTTGTGAACAAGGCATTTGGCAAGTAATTTCTTTTTGCCTTTCTCAGTACAACGAAAAGCCAAAGAACAGGAAGAACGTGCTATGGAACAGGAACGCATAAATGAAGGTCTTAAAGAACTTGACCATGAAGAGAAGGAGGATTTTGCAAGGTACAATGAGGTTTTATTTCTCATTTTTACTCCACAACTATATTTTTAACACAGAGAACAATGTGCCATAATTAATGCATTATTGACGGCCCCATCTTAAGGTTTTCTAGGGGCCTCACCCAAGTCCCTTTGACTTAGGTGCCCTTAGGAATAACAGATGAAACACCTGTCCCTTGGGAAATTCCAAGGGTTTTAGGAGCTCTGTGTCAAGAATTGTGGACAATAAATAAATAAAATTCTTCTTAAGCCACAGCTAATATTAAAAATGTGATTTATAAATTGTGAAATGGTCCAGCCTCTATGGAAAACAGTATGGAGTTTCCTTTATAAAAAATAAAATTAAAGTAGAACTTCCACATGATCCAGAAATTTGAGATTCCAAAAAAATGTAAAGCAAGGTCTCAAAGAGATATCTTCACATCCACATTCACAGCAGCACTGTTGACAGTATGAGGTAGATGTAACCCAAATATCCATCAACAAATGAAAAGCTAAACAAAATGTAGCATGCATAAAATTTTAGTGATCAAGAGATCTCTGAAACAAAAGCAGTTATTGAGGTATTATAGCTGCTAGCCAGAAAAAGGACCAGGTCTTGGGTGTGACTTACAGGATCATGATAGGATTTAAGGTTTATCACTATACTCTTTTGTTGGTTTGGTCCACAGCTTTTAACTGTTTGACATTTTTTTTTAATCTGTCCCCACCCCTCCCTCCTTGGGCCCTTGTAAGTAAATTTGGGATATCTCAGAATTTTTTCTCATCCATACAATGGACTAAGGGTTTAAAAGAAAGTATATCTTGTCATGGTCTGCAGTATGGATGAGCCTTGAGGACCTTATGTTAAGTGAAATAAGCCGCTCACAGAAAGACAAATACTGTATCATTCTACATTTATGGGATGTCCAGTCCACAGAAACATTAAGTAAAATGTGGTTATCAGGAGCTGAGGAAAGGGGAAAGACAGGTGGGGCTTAATGTTTATAGAGTGTCATATTTGCAAGGTAAAAACGTTTTGGAGATCTGTTTTACAGCAATGTGAAAACACTTACTGTACTGTATGCTTAAAATCATTAAGGTGGTGAATATTGTTATGTGGGGTTTTTTTACTGCCATAAAACACATCTCAGAAATTTTTAAGTGTGTCATTTTATAGTAAAAGTGTGGCTTATACTGTCTAAGCCAAAACATTGTCTAGTTAATACTGAACAGAACAGTAGAATGAGCCGCCCAGTCCTCAGCAGTGCCAGACCACGGCAGGCCTCCACTCTTTAGAGCCTAAGCAGAAAAGAGAAGAGACAGGCCAGCTGCTGGAAGGACAAGTGAAAGCTGAAGTAGCATGTCCTTATTATTGAGTTTTTGAGTTTTTCATCTGTTTGCCACTCTCCCTGATTTTTTTCCTCATTATTGGGTATTAAACCCAGGGAGTGATGAACTATATCCCCAACCCTTTTAAAATTTTATTTCAAAACAGAATCTCACCAAATTATTATTATTATTATTATTATTATTATTATTACTATTATTACTATTATTATTATTATTTATTATTCTCTCCTTGAATTTAACAGTCTTTCTGCCTCAGCCTTGTGAGGAGCTGGGATTACAAACATGTGCCACCATGCCTGGCTGTCCAAACAATTCACTGTGAAAATTTTTAGCTGTACAAGCACTTATTCTGATTTTACTGGAAATCTTAATTTGGTTTCAAAGTTATATCTTAATTGTAATGTTCTAAACAAATCCACATGCTTACTTTTATAATTTTATATTTGACATTTCTGATGCTTTAGACGCTGTGGGCTAGCCCAGGAGTACAGGAAGCAACTTCAGATGCAAATAGCCCACCAGCAGCAAGCCCGAGAGATGGAGAAGGAAGAGACACGCCGAGAGTTTGAAGCAGGGGTAGCAGCAAACCAGAGGTGCCTGGACAAGATCCAGGAGATCCTGTGCAGCCGTCCTGTGCACCTCCGGAACATCCATCCCATGCGGAGGGCATGCCCTAATAAACTGCCGACATAGTTCCTTAACCATCAGTGTATCTTTTCTTGGTCTTTTATATGTTTAACTTGCTTGATGTTCCTTTTAACTCATGAATAAACCATTCTTTTTTCAAGGTTTACATAATTTGTTACACATAATTTTCTTCTTTCAAATAAATTTGTTCCTTATGTAAGATGTCATAAGCTTACAAATCAGAATAGTCGGTTTTATATCTTAGTTTTCCCCCTGATTTGCTTCCATCTCTCCCTTTCTTATGTACCTATTAATAACTGCATTTTCTGATATCTACCTACTCATTTCCTATTTCCTTTCCCCTCCCTTTGGTTTTTGCTTCTATTTATAATTTAGTGTCAACAGGGCACTTATGCAGGCAAGACTGGGACTAACAGCCACTTCTCATGAACTCACATATCCAGTCATTCAGTGTTTACTGAGTGTCTCTAATGTGCCAGACACTGGAAGACCTGAGGCTTGTAGCGAGTAGGCTGTGCTCTGCCCTGAGTGAAAATGCTAAGGACAAATGACCTCCCATCCTGTGGGTGCAAGTAGACAACCACCAGGCACTGGACACATGAACCTTACCCAGTAGGACAACCACCACTTGCACAATTGTAAGATAAACAGCCTATTCATGTTAGTAAAAAATTACCATCTGTGAACTTACTGAATTAAACCAGGGACACAGACACTTGGACATATTGGACCATACCAGGGACACCAGGCACATGGACTTATCAGACAGAAGAATGATGCAACCTCCCGCACCAGAAACATCTAAAAGACTGCAAACAGAGTGTAACCACCACTGCAAAATGAAAGTTTAAAAGTTAGATTTTTTTCTTTTGGAGATAGGCAACTTCTCCAAACTTGCTCTTGTTGAGCACATAACCAACACTTCCTCCTCTCCTTGGCCCCAAAGAAATGACAGAATATGCAGATACTAATACCAGGAGGTCTGGAGCCCAGTTTTCTTCTCACAAGAAATGGGACAAAGGAAGTGGTAAGGCAAGTTGGAGATCTGCATTGTCTCTCTGTGCTCCCCTTCCCCTCTGTCCCTCACTATAAAAGACCCTTGCCCACCTGTACACAGTGAGATGATGATTTGAGGCAAATAGGACCCCGTATCTCTTTGGAGCTAACTTTAAATCTTTCTCCTAAAATATATGTCTTCCCGTGGTTAGGTCAGTAACGAGCAAATGAACCTGAGCTATGAACCTACGAGGCCATAACAGCAACACTGACTCGTCACCTGTCACAGACTACCCATCAGAGCCTCTGCCTCGCAGGTCATCATGGTGACAAACTTCTGACTCGAATTCTTGAAATCAGCTCAGTACAGGTTTCCTTACCCTTTGATTGTGCCTACTTCAAAAGCCATCCAGATTCTTACACCTTGATAGCTCTACACTTGGGTTCACTAAATCCCTTATCTGACTACCTGTAGTCTCTCTCCACATTTGTACAGTATTGACTCTTCACTTTTGCTCTCTGTACTGTCTGTCCAAAGCCTATGGATATCTTGACCCTTTCTTAGCCTCTCTGTAACAGAGCAGTACCATTTGAATGTGATATGTGATTTGAGTGTCATAGGTATTAGTAATTAAGATTGAAATGGGGCCTGGAGATGTGGCTAGGTGATAGGGCTCTTCCCTCGCATGTGCAAGGCCCTGAGTTTAATCCCCTGTACTAGGAAAAAAAAGAAAAGAAAAAAGAGAAAAAGAAATGAAATAAAGAAGTTGCAATTTCCATGGTTACAACTACCAGTTAAAGTTAGAAGTATGAAGTAAGGCTGCTAAAAATGATGCAGCTTGTGAATTTATTAACAGTCAATAAATTCTGACATTGTGGAAAGACACAAGTCTGTCCATCTATGTCACTCATGACAAGGCTTCAGCAAAATCTAAACAAGGCCCTTGCTCTTGTGGAGTTTACATTTTAGCGGAGGAAAATAAACCATAGCTGTTAAGTATTATAAAGAAGAAAATGACAGAAATGTAATTTTATTTATTATTTTGTTTTATTTATGATGATCAGAAAAGTCCTATCTGACTTTGGAAGAGAGATCTGAATGACCCAACTATTGGAAAATAACTCTAGGAAGAGAGGAAAGACCCAGTGCAAGGACCCTGGAGCAGAAGCCTGCATAGTTCATTGGAGATATGTAGTATTTGTGCTGAAACAAAGCAAGTAAAAAGAGAATGAAAGAAAATAAGTGGTGGGTGCCAGACGATGAAAGGCCTTCGAGTCATGGCAAAGCCCAGCTTTTCCTTGGCTATTGGAAGCTGTTGTAGGGCTTTCAGCAAGTGAGCAAAATAATATGATAAGCAGTTTCTGGCAGCTATGTTGAAAACAGACACTAGGAGATAGAAACAGGATGTCAGTTAAGAGGCAACGGTAAAAACCCGATGGGAGGTAGTAGTGAGGGAGCCAGCACAAGATGACTCTAACCGTTCTCTGGTGTTCATGCCCTATGCACAAGACCAGCAGTGCTACTGTTCCGATCTGAAGTGCTCCCCCGAAGTGTCATATGTTCAAACACGTGGCTTGCAGAATGTGATTGGATCATGGGGGAACTACACTCCTCAGTAGGTTAATACGGTGGTGGGAGGAGGTGGGTTACTGGGGGCTGACCTATCAGGGTTTATTCTTAAATGCTTCCTTCTGATTTTTGGCTACCAAAGGCTGAGAAGCTTCCCTCTGCCATGTCCTTCTATCATGCCTTGGAGCCACCCAGCCATGGACTGAACTCGCTGGAAACTGAGCCAAAAAAATCTCTTCTGCTTTAAGGTGTCTGTATCAGGTATTTTGTCCCAGTGATGGGAATGTGAAAAGATGTAACTTCCAAGTCTAGGTCATAGAAGACACGGCAGTGTCTGCCTCAGTCTCTTGGATTATTCCCTCAGGGGAAAGCTGTCAGCCACTTATGCTGGTAAGGGTAAGACGGATGCTCAGGGAGCCCTCTGGAGAGGCTCGCTGTGCTTTGTACATTCCAGCCATGTGCCCATGTGACCTTGGAAGAAGATCCTTTAGCTCCAACATCAGGCAGGCGTCCAGGTGACCCCAGCTCTCTTCACATCTTGACTGCAGTTTCCTGAAAGACTGAGGCAGAACCCTTCTACCAAAGTACTCCAGCTTCTGACTCACAGAAACTCTGAGAGATAACTCATGGCTTTTTAATTTTATTTGTTTTCTTTATTTTAAATTGTTATTAGTACATGTTTGCAGTACATAATGATTATATTCATCATGTGGAATTGGCCCATGCACACATTTTAATTCTAGTTATTTCACCCTCCCCCTCCCCATTGTGATTTTAAACCACTAAGTTTTGCACTGTTTTGTTAGATAACAATAAAGAACTAGTACAAGGTGGTATCTGGGGTACTGAGAAAGTCAGACTTAGACTATATTTTGATATTAGATCTAGCTAGATTTGCTGACAAATGAATGTAGTGTTTGTAAGAAAGTTAAATATTGTTACAGCAATTTTAGGTTTACTGGAGGGGAAGAAACCAAGCAGCACTCAGAGAAGTGGAGGAAACTGAGCTTTATTACACCAGTGGGCCCAAAGGAGCTGTGTACTCCAGACTCAGAGCACAAAGCTAGTATAGGAAGTTGCTTTAATACTATTTATCAGGGTAGGAGGAGGGTTTTTTTGTGAGAGAATGGAACTTTACAACTGTGGGAACAAACTGGAAGCAGAAACATGCCAGGTACCGCTTGTACCACTGGAATATCTTGTGTTCAGCTAGCCAGTTTGCAGAAGCATAATGAACACTGCAGACTGTTGACCCATTTGGGTTCTGAAACATTTTGAATACAAAAGCTCTATAATATAACCTCATAGTTTTGGTCAGAGCAAAAGAGCAATAACTGTCCTTGTGAAAAAGTTAATATATCTCTCAAGCCATGAAGCTGGAGGTGTCCTTAACCAAATGAACTTGAAGAAATTAGGAAATCACTGGATAACTCTGGTCAGTATTCTATCTGGAATTTTGCAAAGTATTTTTCATTTATCAAAGTGTGTTTTCTGGTATACCAGTTTTTGTGAAAAACAAATTTGGAAAGACTATAGATCAGATCCCATTCCTGGAGAGTCACTAGACATACAGAAGTATCAAAGATTCTAGAGAGCCCTAAGTGAACTAAATCCAAAACAACCTTTGTTTAATCTTGTCCTATCCACATTCACTGGATCACTAAAATACAACACTGTTCCAGAAGTGCTCATCTTTCTCTGGCATGTTCATGTAATTTATTACATCATTCCTATAGGGTATTCAAAAAGCTTCTGTGGTGGATTGACCACTGCTGGTCAATTTATAACCCCCAGCTGAACTGAGTAAGTGTGATGCTGGGTGTGGGAGGCCCACCTGGGGACTGTTGCTAGCGGCATAAGAGGCAGAACTGGAGAAGGAGAAGGAGGCTGTTGGGAGTGGAGGAAGGTTGTTGGAGCTGGTGGAAGCTGTTGGTTGTTTTGGAGGAGCTCGCCATGCTGGCTTTCCTGATGAACTTGGCTGTGCTCGGGACCTTGTTAGCACTGAGAATGGCTTTGGTTCACTTTGGGGAGCTCTGGTCCTCACTAAGCATCACTTCCTGGCTCAGGAGGGGAAGATGGTGCACTGCTGGTCTCCTAGAAAAGTCTGCTGCGTTGGCTTCCCTGATGGGAACTGGGCCATCTTGATCATCAGAGGAGCTCGGGACCTCACTGTTGCTGAGGATGGCTGTGGTACCCTTTGGGGGAGCTCTGGTTCTTTGAGCATCGCTTCCTGGCTCCAGTGCAGATCCATCAGCCTGCTAGCACAGATCCTTCATCGCGCTGGATAGACTTCCTAGATTCCACCACTGACCTTTGGGCCTTCCCAGCACAGATCCGTGAGACCTGCATGAGATGTTGTCATGGACTCTGGGCCTCCAGTTGGACTTGTGAGAGGCATTGTTATGAGCTCTAGGTATTCAGCTGGACTCATGTAGGACATTGTTGCATGATGCAGGCCCTCAGCTGAATTTCTTGGTCTTAGTGTGTGGACAGATTTCCTGCACTCTTTTGTATATAATTCTTTGGGTGACCTATAAATAATCATATAAAGTATGTGTCCTGTATTATATATATTGTTTTACCTTGCATAATAACCCCAAACCAACACAGCTTCCTATAGGATATTCCTTTCTAAATCAGTACTTTATTTCTAGCAGCCCTGGCCAATGTTTTAATGTAAAATTTTTGGACAAATTTATTCTTTTAGATTAAAGTTTAAACTGGGCATGGAGGCTCATTCCTATAATCCTAGCACTTGAGGGGCTGAGACAGGAAGGTTGTCCTGAGTTCAAGGCCAGCCTGGGCTACATAGTGAGTTCAAGGCCTGGCTGAACTACATAGCAAGACCCTGTCTCAGAAAAAAAAATAAAGTTCAATAACTATGTTTAGATTATTCCCTACTATAAAATTCAACCATCATTAGTAATTTTTAAGTGACTTCAGAGAGATTTGGAACCATCACTCCAATTCAGTCTTAGAATATGTCTATCAACTCAGATTACAGAAATAAATAATTCACAACTTTTAAATTGCTTACTGTTCTGAGTAGCATGATAAAATGGCATATCATCCTTCCTGCCTAAGACATGAATCATTCTTTTGTCCAGTATATCCTCACTGTATATGCTACCCACCTATTACTCACTACATAGCCATTTTAGTTACTGTGTTCAAGTAATCTTTATTTTACCTCATAATGGCCCCCAAATGCAAAGGTATTAATTTGGGCAATTTGAATATGTAAAAGATAATCCATTAAGTTATAAAATTAAGCATTCCTGAAGAAATTGTGTTACAAAGGAATTCCTCAAACAAGCACCAGATGGGCAACTTCTTCATCTCAAAACTGACACACAGGTACTGGGAGGCCTATGACATAAGGCTATTTTCAGCCTTTAGAAGCCAAGCCATTTCTTCTGACTTTCTGTATCCAAACTAACATTTACCTATTAGGTAAATTTTCCAGGATGGATGTTAAATTTGGTTCACAAGTTGACAAAGAACAAATCTTTGGTTTGACAAGTCTTCTCACTAAGAGTACAGCAAGATGTTATCTTAATTCAAAGACAACAATTTCCTTACTTTACCTCAACCCACCTATGTAATGCTTTCACCAAAGTATTCACTGGTGTAGTGGTTTATTTATTTTTTGTTTTGTATTGACACAGAGCCTCACTACGTAGTTTGGGGTGGGCTTAAACTCAATATATAGCCCAGTATGACCTTGAACTTGTGGTGCCTCAGCTTCCTGAATGCTGAGATTACAGGTCTGCACCACCACACTCAGTGAATGTATTGATTTATGGTTACCTTTGTTCTCTGTCTATAAAGTTCATTATAACTTTTTTGTCTTCAGAACACTTTTTAGGGCAACTTGAATCTATGTTTCTGGGCCTTGGTCACTCATAGTTGCTTCAGAATACAGTAAACCATTTCCTTATTTCCTTTAAAGCACAGTCATTGTTTTACATTAACAAAGTACTTTTTAGACTTCCGGGAAGATGGCGACCGGGTAGGCAGCAGAGAGAGAACCTACCAGAGGATTACCACCCAAACAATGAAATATAGCAATATGAAGACAGAAATGAGGACTTCCGGAAAGAAGACGACCAGCCGAGAGAGCGAGTGCGGAGGCAAGAACGGCTTCAGCTCCTGAACCCGACAGAGAACGCGCTACTCGGACAAACTGCGCCAAACCGGGCAGCGCTCTGGGATCCCGCTCAGAACCCCACCCCCGCAGCCAGCGCTGCGTGAACTGGAGCAACAGCGACCGGCCAGCGGGATTTCTGAGTCGGGGAAAATCTCCATCCAGGGAAAAACATCTGAACGGCACTCCTGTCTGCACGATCACAGGGTGAGTTAAGTGTGTGCTCTAACCGGTTTTTCCTGAATCGGGAAGAAGGTCAGCCCAGCGAGAGACATCAAAGCAGCTTCAAGGACTGCGGGATCTCCTGGGTGGGAAGTCCTACTTAGGCGCCCCAACGGGTTTTGTGAGGGGGGAAGGAGCTCCACCCAGGGAGGAACACCTGAGTGGCCTATCTGCAAGAATCCTGGGGTGGCGAGCTGTTTATTCGTCCCGGCCAGGTCTTGGGGTAGGGAGTAGAAGCGGAAATCTCAGCAGACAGCTTAAGGGACATTCTCCCAAAGAGAAGTAACCATTGGAGCAGCCTCTGCAGCAGACCTTTGCCTGCTGAACTGTCTGTGGAATTTGTAGCTCCACATTTTGAATCTGATACCCAAAAATGGGAAAACAGAGGAACAAACCGCAGTCTCA
>PVLD010009621.1:0-57833 GCA_004027595.1 Dinomys branickii
CATTCGAGAAATGCAAATAAAAACAACATCGAGATTTCATCTCACCCCAGTAAGACTGGCCAGTATGAAAAAGTCATCCAATAACAAATGCTGGCGAGGCTGTGGAGAAATAGGGACTCTATTACACTGCTGGTGGGAATGCAGACTGGTGCAACCACTGTGGAGAGCAGTTTGGAGATTTCTCAGCAAACTAGGTCTACAGGTTCCATTCAAACCAGCTATTCCCCTTCTGGGTATTTTCCCAGAAGTTCTGAAAACATCATATCACTCTGATATATGTGCACCCATGTTTATAGGAGCACAATTTGTAATAACTAAAATGTGGAAGCAGCCCAAGTGTCCATCCACAGAAGACTCAATTAAAAAACTGTGGCATTTTTATATAATGGAGTATTATTCAGCTATAAAGAAAGACAGTTTTGGGGACTTTGTAGGCAAATGGTCAAAACTGGAGTCCATACTCATAAGTGAAATAAATCAGCGGTACATGTGCAGGCAACGTATTGTATCACTGGTGTAAGAACCTGAGGGCTGTAATATAAACTAAGAGGCATGAAGGAAATCTGTTCAAAAACAAAGAACAGATGGGACGAGGGAAAGGAGAAAAGCAAGAGGCAAAAATGTATGTATGTATGTATGTATATACATATGTGCAGGAGGGCTAACATGGTTCTACTATTGTATTATATCACTTAATGCTAAGGAATAATTGATGACAGGTTGTTCAATCAATCTTGTATGTCTGTATGTATTATCCTGAGCACACACTTCGAAGATATCAATATGCAAAGCAGCAACTATTGCTGTTTTTTTTATTCTTTCTTTTTTTGTCTTTTGTTTTTTGTTTTTTGTGATTTTCTGTTGTTGAGATGATTAATTTCGGATGTCTGTATCTGTTTTCATGTATATACACTTCAAAGATATCAATAGGTAAAGCAACAACCATTTTTGAGTCCATGTCACCTTGTCTGTAATTCAGTTTTGATTGTACTATTTCTTATGCTAATTTGTGTCTGTTTGTTAATATGTTTTTGTGCTTTTATTTAAAAAAAAAAGCGAACTGCATTTCTATATGCTACCAGAGAACAAATAAAAATAAAACTGAAAAAACAATTCCATGTACAATTGCATCAAAAATAAAATATTTAAGAATAAATTTAACAAAAGTATAAGAACTCATATACTGACTACCAAAAAACATCACTTAAAGAATTAAATAACTAATTAATGGAAAGACAGCACATGTCCCTAGGTTTTGTTTGTTTGGGACAGAGTCTCATTATGCAGTTCAAGCTGATCTTGATCTAAGTGTGTAGCTCAGGCTGGTCTCAAACTCACAGCAATTCTTTTGCCTCAGAGCGCCAAGATTATGGGTATGCAACACCACATTTGGCTCCGCGTCCACAGAGCACAAGATTTAATAATGTCATAGTATCATGACATTACTCCCTAAATTGATCTATAACACAGTCCTTATCAAAATACCAGCTGTTTTTCTTAAAAATTGACAAGATGATCCTACTGTTCACATGGCATATAAGGGACTCAAAATAACTCAGAGAATCAAGTGAGGGACAAAGCAGGGGTCTTTTCAACTTCAAAAATTATTGCAAACCTACTATAATCAAGATCTAGCATATAGATCAAGAAGATAGACACAAGAAATCAACCTATACATGTGTGGTCAACTTATTCTTCACAAGAATGTGAAGACAACTTATTGAAAATGGTCTTTTCAATAAATAATGCTGAGGTGGAAGGATATTGAAGAACACTAAAATGAAATTAGACCCATATCTCACACTACATAAAACTTCACCCAAAGTGAACTGAAGACCTACATATATGTGCTGAAAGTAGAAATGTTTTAAAAGAAAATGCAGTCCATTTGTCATGACCTTGGATTAGGCAGTGGTCTCTCAGAGAGGACAAAAAAGCACAAATAATGAAAATAAAACAGATAAAATGGCCATTATAAAAACTGAAAACACTTGTATTTCAAAGGAGAACATAAAAAAGGTAAAAAGACAGCTCACAGCTCACAGAGTGGGTGAAAATATTCTCAAAGTACACATCCTATAAAGGACTAGTACCTAGACTATTTGTAGAACTCTACAACTCAACAACAAAAATACAATCAACCAGTTAAAAATAAAAAATAACCATGTCTCTAAGAAAGATAAATAAGGACATAAAAAGTAAATACAAATCAAAACCACAATTCACTAACCCTCTAGATCTCAAAATGAGCTCAACCTTCCGACATGAGTGCAGCCCACGCTAACGCTTCCTCGCTGCGCCAGCAGAGGGCTTCTGGGCGCCCGACTTGTACTCTTTAATGTTGTCTGCCCCAACTGCAAATCCTTGCCTGGTTTACTATTGATCCTAGCTCTGCCCTTCTGGAAACAGTGCTTTTCCTTTATATCCCATGTCTATGGGGCACCACTAGTGGCTATGGTCCAGTTTCTTAACTTCAGCACTGACACTTGGACCACGTGATTTGGGGGCTGGTCTGTGCACCACAGGATACTTGGCCACATCTCTACCTGCACTTACTGACAGGGAGAACAACCTTGTCCCAGATGCAGCAGTCAGAATATCTCCAGGAATTGCATAGAGTCCCTAGAGATGTAAAACACTGAGTTAGAATCATTTCTTGGTCTGACACTTACTCATGGCTTTTCCTGGCCCAGGCTGTTTGCAAAGACACCTGTCCTAAATGATGCCTCCCCAAATCAACCCCAAGCAAGTGTGCACATTCACCGTGCACCACACTGGGTATGAAGCGGTGAGTTAAATTTCTGGAAAAGCTGTCTTCAGTACTCTTCTTTAAAAGTATCCAATTAGTGCAACTTAAGCACAGTAATCAATAGTGGGTGTCTTTCCGAGGACTCTTCTCTGGAGAACTGGCTCTAAAGGATCATTTTAGTTCTTGCATATAAAGATGAAGCCCTGGATTGCTGGAAGACAAAAGAAAATAGGACGTGTTGAGAAAGAGTTCTACTGACTAGATGCAGTGATGTCTCCAGTCTTGATTCCTCTGTCCACTCACTTTTGTTCATGCTCCAGTTACCAAGCCGTGTGTAACTGAGGGAGCTGGCTCAGCTGCGGGGAACAAAAGTGGGTCATAACAAGGCCAGTTTTCATATGTTCCAAGTCTAAACCACAACTCTAACTGAGGAGCTTTCATCTGACAGGGAAGTATAATTTTAAGGAAGAAACCATTGAAAAATGCCCCCGAAGATCCTAGTTTCAGAACAACTGTGCCATTCAAGGACTTTCCTGCTAGGAGAGGCAGCCTGTTCAAGACAAATCTCAGGGGAAAAAAAACACTGTTGCTCCTGCCTGCAGAGGGCTGATTCTTGTCAAAACTGTGAAATGAATAGCACTGGGACTTCCTGTGACACACCCCTGCTCACCTAGGTTAGCCCGAAGGAGGGACTGACTGACTAGGAGGCCGCTTGAGTTCATTTACTGGGAGTCATCAAGTTCCTCTCTTGCTCCCTGTCCTCCCATCTCTGTGTTTGTTTCCTTCTGTGGCATATTCCACCCATCACCCTCTCTGGCTTTCATAGTTAGAAAAGTACCTTGATAGACCCTACATAAGGTACATCCTCATCTGTGGATCCACAAAGGTGTCAAAAGTCAGAATGAGGTTCTTGCACTAGAGAAATAATACAATGTTTACAAGTGTGAGTCTGATTAATTTCACTTATGAATATGGTCTCTGATTGCATCCATTTTCCTGTAAAAACCCCTAGTTTATCTTTTTCATAGCTGAGTAATAATCCATTGTATAAAAATATCACATCTTTTTTATCCACTCCTCAGTTGATGGGCATTTGGGTTCTTTCCAAGATTTACTATGACAAATTGCACTGCTATAAACATAGGTGCACATATATTGCTGTGGTATGATGTTTTCATTTTTCTGGAAAAATACCCAGAAGGTTGAATCCCTATCTTGACTGCTGAAATTCTGTATCGTTTCTAATGTCTTTTATGTTTTTATTCTCTTTAATTATTTGATCAGTCTTGCATTCTTACATCTGGTAATCTGAGCAACTCCGCTGAAGATAATATGTAATATAACCACCATTGTTAACTTCGTATCACCTTGTTCTGAAATTCTGTATCATTTGTATTGCTTTGGTGTTGTGTTGTTTTTGTCTTTGTTGCTACTATTTTGTTTTCTCTTTAAAATAAAAGTCAGAATTATGACAAATTCACCTAGAATCTCTGATTTCATATGCTGTGGAAAGGTCAAAACAACAGAGATCCATCAGACAGCCCTGCAGTTTTAGGACTTCTCACTGCTGTCTTTTACCACCTGCTCTCTGTCATCATCCACAGCCCTCTCACTGCCCACCTGCTATACAATACTCTGCTTGAATCCAAAAGTACCTTATTGCCCTCTACTCTCACCTTCAACTGTACTCTTCAAAGCCATTTCCCATCAGGATGAAATGCCCAAACTTGGGGCCTGTGGTGGAAATAGCGTGAAACAGGATGGGCTCTTCAGAACACAGTGTGTGGGCAGTTACCTTAAGTCACTGAGTGTGTGCCTACCCAGCCTATTTCAGCCAGAGCTATAACCATATTTATTTACATTCAAGGACAGTTCTCCTCTTGGGTATGTGTCTTGGTTACGTTTTTCTCATTGCTGAGACAAAATACCCAACACCCAAAATGAAGGAAAGAAAGGTTTATTTAGCTTACAGTTTGTGGAGGTCTCAGTCCATACTTGGCTGGTTCTGAGGCAGAGTGGCACATGGCAGAGGACAAACTATTCAGGGCAGCAGAGCACAGCAAAAACAACCAGCAAAAGGGAGGAATGGCTGCAAGCAGCCTCTTCTCTTCCCTTACATTGTAAACAAGCTACCCCCACCCAGGGGGCTTGTAGTTCTCACACAGTCTCCTTGCCCTCCTCTTCCACAGGCTCAGGATATGTACAAAGTAAGCACCTGGCTTCCTGCTGAATCACTCACCCAAACCTCTAGACTCCCCAAGTTGACACAATGTATCAACCATAACAGTGTGCCACTGTAATGTATATTTGAAGTCTTGCAAAGTTTCTAAAGCTCCTGCTATTTACCTTATTCATTCAGACAAAACTAAATTGAAGAATTAGGATTATCATAGTAGAGGCCAAAGCTTGGAAACAGAGCTTCACCCAAGGATAAGGTCAGCCTAAGGGGCACCTGTGACCCTCATGTGGGCGGGTGAGTGGGGCCTCCCTGAATTGAATCAAGATTGCCTGTCCCATTATGTGTTCAGGATGGGCCGAAGGGACAGTAACAAGTGAAATCCCGCAGTAAAACCTCAAGAGATCCAAAGCAATCTTCTGTCAAGAGAATGTCATTTTCCTTATAAACACTCACAGCTTCACTAGATTTCTTTTGGTTGTGATGCATTTTTTAACAGAAATTTCATCAGAAAGATTGTGAAAAATCCTCTTAAAACTAGACACCACAAAATTGATGATATTTTGAGCTCTATAGGGTAAAATACATTCCCTAGTATATATCTTATTTTCTTGCTACCCCATAATAGTCTTAGTCACAGAGGCACCAGCCAGTGACTATTTAATGACTAATACCATGGTGATTACCAAAGGCCTCTCTCTGTCTTTGGGGAAATCCATATCAGATGCACTGACTGTATCTAATAGTCATAGAAAAGATGAACATTTAAAAATATGCTCTCCTGTCTGATCTGTATACTACACTTTGCAAATATCATATATGCTCCAGCACTGACACAGAGCCCTTTGTGAGGTTTTCAGAATATACCTAGACCCCCACTCCATCCTTGGGAATACTGACTTAATCAATCCTTACATGGAACATAGACATTAGATTATCCTAAAAATATTTCCAGTGATTCAAGTATACAGAGGAAGTTAAATACTCCGGCACACACTACAGACAAGTGTTTGCTGAGCTTTCATTGTGTCAAACATCGTATCAAATTCTTCACAAATTTAATCATTCAGGTCTCATACCAAGTGCATTAGGTTGTCCTCTTTCTGGGCCCATTTTATAAATTAGGTGACTGAGTTTAGAGGGGTAAAATCATTTAAATCATTTTTCTGAGATTAAATAGTTAATGAGTTTTACAAACAAAAATTTGTATCTGGTGTATACAGTCAAAGAGTCTGTGCTTAGCACTATGTATGCTGTTTCCTACTACATTACGCTGTATCTGAATAAACGCAATTATGATAACCACTTCCAGAATTTTAGAAAATGCTCCCAAATGGGGATAAATTAAAAAAATAGTTAATGAGGGTTTTCTAAACCTAAAACAAATAAAATATTTCTCTGCCCTGGAAGCTGAGAGATCAATTTCTTGACCTCATATACACTATTCAATTTCTTCTTTGGAAAATAACATGATAGCAGTGACAACTATCACCTAGAAATAATGCAGAAATATCGGTGCCCTTGCACTTCCTTTTAAGCACTCAGAAAAAAAGTCAGATGAAATGCTGAATTTTAAAGGAAAATTGAATTTATAAGCACCAACTTTCTAATTTCACATATGATGAATATGGACTGTAGCTAAGTGAATGGCTTCTTCAATTTCACATACATTTGAAGGACCTGATACTAAGTTTCAGTACCCCTAATTTGGAGTACCACATCCAGGGAGGGTAAGCATTTCAGGAAGACGCAGAATATACACAGTATATGCACTACTCCCTATCACAGCATTTTTCCAACTCTGCCTGCAGCATTTATAACTCATGCACACACATTTGCTCATTCTAAGAGTCAGAAAACAATTTGTAGGTAGATGATCTCTATAATCTCACAGCTACATCCTCCATAATCTGTATCTCAGAACAATGTCTTTTCCAGAATGGCTACCTAAAATCTTAAGAAATAAAGGCACTGAAACCATAAGGTTTCAGATCCTTCTTTCTCAATATTTTCTAAACTGTGGCTCTAGGTTCTTAGATCAGAATTATCCAGGGTATTTCTTCAGAGTACATACTTATGGCCATGACTCCAAACTCTCAAATCTGAATCTTTAGTGGGAGGTCCAGTAATTTTTCTGCACATGACCATTTAAGAACGACAGTTCTTAGACAAAAACTTTTCCTGTTCTAGGTGGGTTCCCAGAATAATATAAATAAAATAAGCACCTTCATGATAAAACATAACAAAGAAAAACAAAAACAAAAAAATGTTCTTGCTTTGTCAGTTTTGATTCTAAATACAGGCTGAGGGCTATGACATTCCACTCAGACATCCCCCGAATATGACAAATCTAGATATATCATAAATCACACTGGAAGCCTAGAGTTCTGATTGGTCTGATCTTTTCCTCTTGAGTGTCACATCATCAAAGCACGGAAACTCCTGTTCTCTGACTGTAGAGTGTGTCAGCTCATATCTGCTACCACGAGGACTATCCACAGAGGCAACAGCAGACACTGAGACTCATCTTCTGCCCTGAGGCCCTGATCTTTGGTGCTTCTCACAACCTGTGGCTTCCCAGAAAGCAATGCTCTGAAGCTACTACATTTATCTGCCAGGTTTATGCTTTTTATTGATTCTCTAGGAGAGTCAACTTTTCAATGGATGCTAGCATTAGAAGTACTACAAGCCCTCTGAACAGCTTGTGAAGGCCCTACCCCCTCTTGGGATAACATTTAACCAAAAGACAGAAAAAATTCACGAAAAACACAAGGTATTTGCTCTTTCAAAGAGTGGTAACCCTTCCATATGCAAGGCATCTTTTTTTTTATACTAAGACTTATATTTCAAGGCATCAGTGTGCTATCTCATCAAGAAGGTGAATGATCCTGACAATTTGATGTCACATATTTGTGATGCAGATAAAAAAGAGCTGGACACAGGAAAGACAAAATAATGTTGCCAGTATCATATGTATAAAATCTTTCTACCTATGTATTTGAATTAAACTGAACTATGTGCAATGCTATGTGGACCATCATGCATTACTTAATTCAAATCTTTGGTGAATTTCTTCAAACAGGATAAAACCCCTATATAAAAGGTATAGTAACTAAACTAGAAGAAAACTGCAGTATTCTTACCTTTAACTTCCTGGACAAACAAAATCTGAAGTTAAATCCATAGTCTGCATCTCAGAACAACGTCTGAAAGCACATTTAAAGCTCATTTCTCGTTCAAACCCTCACCATGCAGATCACTTGACAATTGCTGTATTCATGTTGGAGCTCCAGACTGATTGTATATTTGTCTGTAAACTGTAGTCTTTTAGGGTATTGACCTCTTTATCATTTTGTAATGATCTTGTCTCTTTTCATAATTTTTTTTACATAAAGTCTATTTATTTTTCTGGTATGGGTATAGTTGCCCTCTTCCAGATTATTTTTGTGTGGAAATTTTTTTTCCATTTATTCACTTTCAGTCTGTATGTCATTACTGGTAAAATGACTGTCTCATAAGAGAAATCCAGTAATCTTTTATATTTAAATCAATGCAACTACTCTATGTCTTTCCGTAGGAGGATTTAACTCACTGGCACACAGAGTGATGCAAAATTGCAAGAGCTCCTTCTTCGTATAGCCAAGTAGTACTCCATTGTGTGTGGGGGCCACGTCTCTGCCTAAACCACTCCTCCCCTGATGTGTGAGTGTCCCCTGCGCTTTGCATCCTTACTAGTGTTTGTAACAGTTTTAACGGTTTGAGAACAGCCATCTAACTTAAGTGAGTTAATATTCATTGTGGTTTTGATCTTGCATTTCCCTGATGATTAGCAATATTTAGCAGTTTCTTGCACATCTCTTAGTCATTTGTATGTGTTTTTGGAGCAACATATACTTAGATCCAATACTGATTAAATAGGGTTATTTGCTTATTGTTATTGAAATCTTTTTCTTCATATATTATAGATTTTGTGGTGGATTGACAACTGGTGGTCAGCTTGTAACACCCAGCTGAACTCCAGCATGGTGCTGAGTGTGGGAGGCCCACCTAAGGGTTATTGCCCACAGGATAAGAGGCAGAAAAGGAGAAGAAGAGAGGCTTCTGGGAGCTGGTTCAAGCTGTTGGAAAGCTGTTAGGGACCTGCTGGCTCACTTGGGCTATTTTGCTGGAAGACCTTGTCCTGTTGGCTTTCCTGGTGAACTTAGCTGTTCTTCTCAGAAGAGAAGCTTGGGACCTCATTGTCCCTAAGAATGGCTATGGTTCACTTTGGGGACGCTCTGGTCCTCCCTTCAAGCATCGTTTCCTAGCTCTAGAGGGGAAGATGGTGCACCACTCAGTCTCTTGGAGAAGCTTGTCAAGTTGACCTTCCTGATTGGAACTCAGCTTTCCTCATCATTGGAGGAGCTCAGGACCTAACTGTTGCTGAGGATGGCTGTGGTACTTTTTGGAGGAGCTCCTGTTCTTACTTTGAGCATCACTTCCTGGCTGCAGTTCAGATCCTTCAGCCTACTGGCACAGACTCTTCAAACCACTAGCACAGACTTCCTAGATTCCACCACTGTCCTTTAGGCTTTCCCAGAGCAGATCTATGAAACAGGCCTGCATGAGACATTGTCGTGGGCTCTGGGCCTCTAGTTCGACTTGTGGGAGACACTGTTATGGGCTCTAGGTCTTTAGCTAGACTCATGAAGGACATTACTGTGCAATCCTAGCCCTCAGCTGGATTCTTTGGTCTTTAGTGTGTGGACAGTTTCCCTGCACTCTTGTTTTTATATGGTTCTTTGGGTGACTATTATAAATAATCTTATAATTAAGTGTCCTGTATTAAATTGTTCCCCCTTGCAAAACCCCAAACTACAATAGATGTTTTACTTTTCTTACTACTAGTACAAAATACTTGACACCCACAAATTAGAGGAGGAAAGGTTTATTTTAGGTCACAGTTTGTAACGGTTTCAATCCATAGTCTACTGGTTCCAAGGCAGGGCAGCGTGCCAGAAAGGCATGATGGAGGATGAGTAGTTAACGGCATGGCAGGCAGGAAACAGCAGCCTTCCTTCCACTTTCCCTTTTTATTCTTCCCAGTCTATAAAAGTATTTCTTGGTGCCATTCACACCTCAGGTGTGTCTTCCTCACTCGGTAAACGCATCATCCACACCCCCAGCGCACCACTGCGCTGAACCAATCTTTTACTAATCCAGTGTCACTCACCCATGGTCCAGTCACTCCCTAAAAGCTCACCTGCAAGTGCAGACTGAGACATTGGATGTATAAACCAACAATTGATACCAACGTAGACACCATCTCTTGTCAGATGAACAGTTTGCACATATTTTTCCCACTCTGTAGGTTATCTCTGCACTCTGTTGCATGTTTTATTTGCTGTGCAGAGACTTTTCAGTTTGATACAATCCTATTTGTTTATTTTTGCTTTTATTTCCAGTGTCCTCGCAGTCTCATCAAAAAAATTCTTGCCTATTTTAATGAAATATTCTTCCTATAGTAGTTTCATTGTTTCTGGACTTAAATGTAAGTCTTTAATCCATTTTGAGTTAGTGTTTTTAGCTGATAAGAATAGGTGTCTTGTTTCATTTATTCTGATCATGAAATCCAATTTTCCCAGTATCATCATTCTAAAATATTGTCTTTTCTCCAATGTATGTTTTTTGCACCTTTGCCAAAAGTCTATCTCAATATAAGTAGAAAATACAATTGAAAAATTCATCCTATCTTTTTTGTCCTTCTTTCTGTCGATGTGGCGTACCACATTTGCTTACTTGCATATATTGAGACATCCTCATATTCCTACAAAGAATCCCCCTCGACTACAGTGAATCATTTTTTAATGTTATGTTGTGTTTGGTTTGCTATTGTATTGTTGAGGTTTTTATTCTCACCAATGCTTTGTTTTTTCTCATATCCTTATGTGGTTTCAAATCAGGGTAGTGTGACATTGTAAAATGTGTAGGGCAGAATTTCCTCCTCTTCTATTTTTAGGAATGACTTGGGAAGACTTTATTCTTTACATGTTGGTAAAATTTAATAGTGAAGCCATTTGCTCCTGTAGCTGAGAAAAGACCTAATTCTGTTGCCACTTGATAAAACAATGACTGCAGAGACAGTCAGGGGAGAAAAACAGTTTTATTCAGAAGTCAAAGGAAGAAAGCCACGAGCCTTGCTCACGAACATGTTTCTCAACTCCAGAGAGCTGGGACAGTCCAGGCACGAGATGAATGATGAGCGAGGCAGGTGGGTAGAAAGGGCCGTGAACGTCTGCGCCTTCTCTGGGACTAGGCAGAGGCTCTCAGGGACTCATGCGCCACTCCCTTACTCCTTCTATGGCTTGGTATTTCTCGTAGCACAGCTGGCAAGTGTTTTTAGCCTTGAGCTAGGAAGAGTCCAGGCAAGTCTAGGTCAACTTAACACTGTTTTATAGATATGGACAAGAGATCTGTTAATTGATTAACCTGTATATGTAGAACTGAGTAGAATCTGACCCAAAGATTAAGGCAACAAAAGAAACAGACATAATGTCAAAAAGAGACGCCAAGCCTTGCCATCCTGCTCCTGTCCCTTATGGGCACCTGCAGGCCAAGAGAAGAGGCAGTGTTTTCAGCCAGCAAAAAGCCAGCTGAAAAGTCTTTGAAAAGTAACCTAGGCAACCTTAGCATCACAACCCACAGAGCAGAGGTGTAATCCATAGCAAAACCTGTGAAAGCCTAACAATGTCAAGCTCAGAGACCCCCAAAATTAGTGATTTTTATAGTCAACTAACAGCAACTGAAGCTGAAAGTCTTCTTTGGGTTTTCCCTCGGTAAATATTTTGAGGTTTTCATCAATGGGAAACTTTTTGTACTGATTTATTCTTGCTGTTTGTTGTTGGCCTATTCAAGTTTTCTGTTTCCTCTTGCTAATGTTTTGCTCTGATTTATTATTTCTTTCCTATAAATTTTGGGTTTGGTTTGTTCTTGTTTTTCTAGTTTTTTCAGATGTGATAGTCTCTCAATTTGGAATCTCCTGATATGGGTCGTTGGGGTAGTGTTCATGATTGGTGAGACTTACACTCAGTATTGTTTTTGACATATCTTCTGGGTTTGGCATATTGTGACCACATTTTCATCATTTTGAGAAATTTTTAAATTTCCTTCTTAACCCGTGGGTTGTTTAAAAGCTACATTTTTAGTTTCCACGGATTTGTATGGCTTCCAACATTTCTCTTGTTTTTGATTCTTAGTTTTGTTGTTCAGAAAAGAGTTTATTTCTAGTTTTATGTTCAGAAAAGATAGTTATGTGATTTCAGGCTTTTAAAAATGTGTTGAGACTTGTGCTATGGCATGTCATATGGTCTGTCCTGAAGTGTTTTAGGTGTTGATGAGGAAAATGTATATTCCACAGGTGTGAGAGACAATGTTCTGTGACTATTAGAGTCACTGGTTTAGAGTGCAATTTACGTCTCCTGGTTCTTTGTTTATTTTCTGTCTTGCTGGTCTATTCAGTGGAGACTTTAAAGTCCCCAGTTATTATTTTATTGAAATGATCCTTTGGGACTCCTGATATTTGCTCTGTATATTTGGGGGCTCTGATACATTTTGCAATTGTTGCTTTCTTTGGATTAACTGAAATCTTTCCTCTGACTTTTTGTGTACTTTTAGTATTTTGGGCTTAAAGGTTTTGTGTGTGATATAAGTGTGGAGACTTGTGCATTTTCTCAGATTTGTTTTGTTTGGAATATCTTATTCCTTCATTTTCAATGTATATATGCCCTTAGAAGTGAAGCGACTTTCATATAACCTGGATTTTGCTTTGTAATTCCTTCAGCCTCTCTGTATCTTTTAATTAGAGAACTCATTTAATTTACCCTTCAAGTAATTATTGACAAATTAGCTCTTACTACATCCACTTCGTAGCTTGCTAGCTTTTAGTTCTATCTTTATTCTCCCTATCTTCTTTTTGTAGTTCAATTATTCACTCTATTATTGTGATTTTGCACATCAGCATGAATGGTTTACCATGCTCAGTGTTAGAGCATTCTGAATCTGTTTGTGTAATTATTCTTACCATTGAGCTTTAGGCTTTCCCATGTTTTCTTCAAAGCCATTAACCTCTCTTTCGGTCTGAAGAACTTTGCCCAACATTTCTTCTCATGCTGGTCTAGCGAAGTTTCCTCATCTCTCACTTGTCTATAACACTGTCTTTGTCTCCTTCGTTTCTAAAGAATAATTTTGCTTTGAATAGTATTTTCAGTTAGTAGTTTCTTCCTTTGGTACTATGAAAATCTCATGCCACTCTTCTGGTCTGTAAGATTTCTGCTGAGAGGTCTGTTAAGCAAGTTGGAAAACTTCCATGTGATTTTTCTCTTCTCTTGAAGCTTTGAGAATTTGCTCTTTATTTCTTACCTCTGAGAGTTTGATAATAAGATATCCTGGGGGCAGGCTTGATTAAGATAAATTATCTTCTATCTTCATCTACCTGGATGTCGATATCCTTCTCTAGGTTCCAGGTCAAAGTTCTATGCTTACTTCCCTGTTCTACCTCTTAGCAATTGAGTCTTCCCAGGGTTGGAGCAGTGTCGTTAAAGGTAGTCCCTTGACCACCTGAATGGAGCCCAACATGGATCAATTTAAAAACTCTCTCCAAGGCCTGAGTGTCAGAGAAACAATGACCTTCAGTCTCAGAAATACCCTGAGCCCCATGCTACAGCTGGCAAAGACACAGGCTGAAACACGAATCTGTCATACTGGGATCGGATCTCTACCTGGTGCTGGGGAAGTTCTAGAGCCTGACATTCGAATACTAATCTGGCAAAACCTGTGGTGCTGAGTTGTAAGACAGGCAGTAGAAACCATCCCTCAGCCACCGAGACTGAGACTAAGTTGGATCAAACAATTGTTGAGGCCTATACTCTCTCAGGAGAGAGTGCCTCTGACCCATCCCAAGGCTGGAAATTGTGTAGGCCAAAACTCAAGTCTGTCTCACTGGAACACAAGTCTCTATTTGTGTTGGGCTGTTCCAGAACATCTGTCTATGATCTCTGCCAGGTGCTGAGTCTCACCATGTGGGCTTCACAGTGAGCACTAAGACACAGCACCCTGGAAGTTGTTGCATCCCATTCCCAGTAGGATGAGTCTTGCACTGCACCCGATGCTGAATGAGCAGTGTTTGATGGCTAGCTGGCCTGATGAAATTTCAGTAGCTCAATGCATGGGTATTGGTCCGGCGGTAGAGGCTGCAGGGCTTTCTCAGCATTGTGTTTCACTGTGGTAGTGCTGGTACTGGGTTAAAGTCTAAGGCCTGGAGTCAATAGCCTCTCTTTCCCAGCAGGAGGTGCACCTCTCCACATTTAGATTTGGGGGAAGAAAAACACAGGCAATACTTTTTGTTTTCAGTATGTCTTTTTGCTTTGCAGTATATCTTTTTTTGCTGTGATAAAAGTAGGCACTCTGTTCCCTTACATGATGTTCTTAGCTCTTCTCAAGGTAGTTTAGTTTGTGAATGACTGTTCAACTTGGTACGTCTGTGGGAGATGTTCATGGGAGTAGTTTACTTAGCTTGTCTCACTGTTTCCCTGTATTGTGTATTTCCTCACAATTTTTTTGTAGTTGCAGGCATTTAAAATATTCTCTATGTCTCAATCCTGCTAAGTCAGGAAGAATACACTGCCTTACAGTATTAGAGTTTTGAGTATGATTGTGTATTTATTAATACCATTGATTTAATTCACTTTGTTATTGTTGAGTAACCATCTTTTATTTCAGCTTTAAAATTTTTCTTTGGGATTTCCTATAAAATTCACCTAGTACTGATGAATTCCCTTAGGTTTTGTTTTTTTGTGTGTGAAAATTTTAATTGCTTGGTAAGTTTCCATTAATTGGTAAGGTATTCTGGTTAGCAGTCCTTTCAGTTATGTGCTAGTCAGCTTTCTGTTACTGTAAAAAAATACCTCAAATAGACAACTTATAAATACAAAGGTTTTATTTGAGTTCACAATATTGGAGAGATTATTCCATGAATAATTGGACGCATTGTGTCTTGGCCTATGACAAGGAAGAGCATCACCCAGGAGCACATTGTAGAAGAAATTGCTCAGATCACGGTGCCAAGAAAACCAAGAAGAAAGAGGAAGAGATCAGAGCCCCAGCACCCCCTTTTTATTACATTAAAAGCAGGCACTATGGTAGTTCACCTGATTTTCTTAGTCCTTGTAAAGGTAGTTTGGCATATTAATAGCTACTGAAGTTGCAATGCATGACCCAATGACTTAAAATCTCCACTATGATACTGCCTTAAAGGTTTCCATAACTTTCCAAGAGCAACAAGTTGAGGGTATCGTCTTTAACACTGGGGCTCTGGGGGACATTCTAGACCCAAGTGGTAGCTGGCATTTTGAATATATCATGCTGCCCTTGCTTGGCCTACACAGTTTCTGCTTAGCAGTCTGCACATGGTGTTACAGCCCCCTTGAAGGTGATATGTTTCCTGTCTTCTACTGCTTTCCATATTCATTTTTTCTTTGACTTTAGATAATCTGATTATCATGTGTCTTGGTGCTCTTCTTTTATATTTAATTTTGTTGACCTAGGTATTGTCACTTTTCTCAAATATGTGAAATTCTTAGCCATTACTCCCTTCAGTGTGATTTCTAGACTTTTTCTTTCAAGTACTGCTATTAGGGAAATATTAGTTCTCTAAATAATGTCCTATACTTCCTGTAAAATTTCTTCATTCCTTTTCATTATATTTTATTTTTGCTTCTCTGGATAATTTCAAATGTCTTCTATTCCAACCCCCTTAGTTTTTCTTTTGTGTAATCAATTCTACCAAAGAATCCTCTCATGAATTTTTCATTTCTGTTATTATATTTTATATCTTTAGGGTTTTTTATTTTATTTTTTCAGACTTATTTTTCACACATTTTCTCCAAACTTTATTTGCTTTTCTATCCAGACTTTCTTGTTTTTCCTTGGACTTTTCTAACAAAGTCATTCTGAACTCTTTGACCAGAACCCTAGTTTGTTTCAGGGCTATCATATTTCCTGGATTTTGTCACCATCTTTTCTCCTCACATTCATGCCTGGCATTTAAGGAAATGGTTTCATGTTCTGGCCTTTGTGATTGTTCTTTTTTTTCATTTTAAAAGTAAAAGAACAAAAACATATTAACAAACAGACAGCCATTACAAGAATAGTACAAGCAAAACTGACTTACAGACAACGTGACAGGGAATTAACAATGGTTGCTGTATATTGATAACTTAAAATTGTATATTCAGGAAAACAAATATACACATGCAACATCAGTCAACTAAGCATTAACTTTTCTTAACAATAAAGCAACAGAAGTCAGTAGTACAACAGTGTTAGCTATCTTGAATATACACACACACATAATTATCCCTTTCTTCCTTTTCTCTTTCCCCTCATCCCAGTTGCTCCTTACTTTTGAGCATTTTCCTTTCATTTTACAGTGTCTGTCATACCTCCTAATTTATATTCACATTTTCAGGTCCTTACACTAGTGAGACAGTATGTTGCTTGCACATGCACATCTGATTTATTTCACTTACGACTATGGTCTCTAGTTGTGACCATATACCTATAAAAACCTCAACTTTGTCTTTCTTTATAGCTGATTAATATTCCATTATATAAAAATGTCATCCTTTTTTTATCCAATCCTCAGGGGTTGGACATTTGAATTGCTTCCACAATTTAGTTATTACAAATTGCACTGCTATAAACATGGGTACACATATATTTCCGTGATATGATGCTTTCATGTCTTCTGGGAAAATACCCAGAAGGGGAATAGCTGGGTTGAATGGGACCTCTAGACCTAGTTTGCTGAGGAATCTCCAAACTGCTCTCCACAGTGGTTTCACCAGTCTGCATTCCCACCAGCAGTAGAGTTCCTATTTCTCCATAGACTCACCAGCATTTGTTATTCATTGATTTCTTAATGCTAGCCATTGTTACTGGGTAAGATGAAATCTCAATGTTGTTTTAACTTGCATTTCTCAGATACTAATGATGTTGAACATTTTCTCATGTATTTATTTGCCATTTGTATTTCTTTGTCTGAAAAGTGTCTATTCGTCTCAGATGCCCATGTTTGGATTGTGTTTTTGCATTTGGGGAGGTGATTTTTTTAATTCTTTATATGTTCTAGATAGAAGACCTTTGTCCAACAGACAGCCAGCTAAGATTTTTTTCTCAACTTGTGTGTTTTCTTTTTACTCTACTGGTGATTTCTTTAGAAATGCAAAAACTTTTCAGTAAGATGAGGTCACAGGTGTTGATTCTTTGAGGTATTTCCATTGCGGTTTGGATTTTGTTCATGAACTCTCTGCCTATACCCGTATATTCAAGATTTTTACCTACTTTCTTTTTGCAGTAGATTTAGTGTTTCTGTTTTAATATTGAGATCTGCGATCCACTTTGACCTGAGTTTGGTACATGGTGATAGGCTTGGGTCTGTTTTCAATCTCTGGCAAGCGGCAAGCCAGTTTTTCCAGCACCATTTATTAAAGATGCTATCTTCCTTCCACTGAACTTGTTTGGCCCCTTTGTCAAAGATTAGGTGGCTGAGTGTGTTTGTGGTTGTGGCTGCATCTTCTAGTCTGTTCCGTTGATCCTCAGGTCTATTTTTTAGTCTGTACCAGGTTAATTTTATTCCAGTAGATTTGTAGTATAATTTCAGGTCAGAGATTGTGATTCCACCTGACTTGTCTTTGTTGTCCAGCATTGCTCTTGCTATTCTGGGTCTCTTCTGGTTCCAGATGAATTTAAGGAATGTTTTCTCCAGATCTGTGAGATATGCTAATGGTAGTTTAATGAGTATTGCTTTGAATCTGTACAACAATTTTGGTAGTATGGTCATTTTCACAATGTTGGTTCTTCCTATCCATGAAATACCTTTCCATTTACTGAAGTACTCTTCAATCTCTTTTTTCAGAATACTGTAGTTTTCACTGAATAGATCTTTTACTTCTGTTAGATTGATTCTTAAATATTTCAATTTTTTGAATGCTATTATGAAAGATATGGTTTCTTTAATTTCTCTCTCAATCTGTTTGTTGTTTGTGTACAGGAATGCTATTTATTTTTGAGTGTTGACTTTGTATCCAGCTACACTACTCAATTTGTTGATTAATTCAAGGAATCTTCTGGAGGAGTTTTTGGGGTCTTCCATGTAAAGTATCATGTCATCTGTGAATAGTAATAATTTCACTTCTTCCTTTCCTATCCTTATTCTTTTTATTTATCTTGTCTAATTGCCCTGGCTAATGTTTCCAGAACCATGTTGAATAGGAGTGGTGACAGTGGACATCCTTTTTTTGTTCCTGACTTTAAAGTGAGAGCTTTTAGTTTTTGTCCATTTAGTGTGATGTTCGCTGTTGGTTTGTTGTAGATGGCTGTGATCAGATTGAGGTAAAGACCATCTATTCCTATTTTCTCTAGGGTTTTTATCATGAATGCATGTTGGACTTTGTCAAAAGCTTTTTCTGCATCTCTTGAGATGATCATGTGGTTTTGTCTTTGGATCTATTGATATGGTATATTACATTGAGTGATTTGCATATATTGAACCATCCCTGCATTCCTGGAATAAATCAGAGTTGGTCCTGTGTGTCATTTTCTCTATGGTTTGCTGGATTCTATTTGCTAGTATTTTATTGAGTATCTTTGCATCTATGTTCATTAGGGAGATTGGTCTGTGGTTCTGTTTCTTGGTTGGGTCTTTCTCAAGTTTTGTTGTCAGTATAATACTTACCTCCAGAAATGAGTTAGGGAGAATTGCTTCCTTTTCAAGCTCATTGAAAAGTTTGAGAAGTGTTGGCACTAAATCTGCTCTGAATATTTCATAGAATCCTACTGTGAATCCATCAGGGCCTGGGCTTTTCTTTGTCAGTAAGGTTTTAGTCACATTTTCAATCTCATTAATTGATATAGGGTTGTTCAAGATTTTTATATCTTCGTGATTCAGCTTTGGTAATTTTTACATATCCAGGAATCTTTCCATTTCTTCTGAGTTTTCTATCCTATGGGAATGAAGATTTTCAAAGTAGGTGTTAATGATCTTTTGAACTTCTGTAGGATCTGTTGTGATTTCATCCTTTTCATTTCTTATTGCATGAATTTGAGTTTTTTTCCTTTCTTTTCTGATAAGATTGTCTAGGACTTTATCAGTAGTATTTATTCTTTCCAAAGAACAAACTCTTTGATTCGTTTATTTTTTGTAGTGTTTTCTTCATCTCAGTTGCATTAATTACTGCCCTGTTCTTTATAATCTCCTCCGTTCTTTGGGCTTTGGGCTTGACTTGTTCTTCTTTTTCTAAAAGTTTGAGGTACAGCATTAGGCTATTTATTTGTTCTCTCTCTGTTCTCTTTATGTGTGAGTTCACCACTATAAATTTCCCTGTGAGAACTGCTTTCATTGCATCCCATAGATCCAGTAAGTTGTATTTGCATTTTCATTTGTAGATATTTTTAAATTTCTTCCTTAACATCTTCTGAGACCCATTGCCTGTTCAAGAGGCTGTTATTTAATTTCCAGGTGTTTATGGAGTTTTTGGAATTTCTTTTGTGATTAATTTCCAATTTCACTGCACTGTGGTCAGATAGTATGCATGGGATAATTTCAGTTCTTTTGCATTTAGGTAAGTATGCTCTGTGGGCCAGAATATGGTATATTTTAGAGAAAGTCCCATGTGCAGATGAGAAAAATGTGCATTTTGATGTTATGGGTGGAATACTCTGTATACCTCTACTAAGTCCATTTGTTCCCAGATTTGGTTCAGGTCTGTTATTTCTTTGCTGATTTTTTTGTCTAGTTGACCTGTCTTTTTGCATCAAAGGGATGTTTATGTCCCCTATTACAATAATGTTATTGATTATTTGGTTTTCCATGTCTGTTAAATTTGACATATAGTTTGGTGCTCCAATATTTGGTGCATACAAATTTTAGATTGTTATCTCCTCCTCTTGCAGTTTTCCCCTAACTAGTATATAGTGACCTTCTTTATCTCTTTTGATTGTTTTCAGTTTGAAGTTTATGTTGTCTGCAAACATAATAGTTACTCCTGCTTTTTTCTGGAAACTGTTGCATGGAGAATTGTTTTCCATCCTTTGACTTTCAGTCTATGGATTTTCTTTTTAGTAAATTGTGTTTCCTGTATACAGCATATTGTAGGATTTTGTTTCTTAATCCACTCAGCCAATCTGTTTCTTTTGACTGGTAAATTGAGGCCATTTACATTAATGGTTATAACTGATATATGTTGGCTTATCCTTGTCAGGCTATTTACTTGCTGCTGGTTTCCTACTTTTGCTATCTATTTAATTGCTTTCTCTGCTTGAGGGTTCCTTTCTATTGTTGTTCTTGAGATTGTTGTCTCTTTTTTTCTCTGTCTAGAATATCTTTTAGTACTTTTTGTAAGGTTGGTTTGGCACTCATGAAGCTCTTCAGTTGTTCCTTGTCATGGAAATATTTTATTTCCCCATTGAATTTGAAGGATAGTTTTGCAGTATACATCAGTCTGGGTTGGAATTTGTTTTGTCTCAGAACCTGTAATACCTTGCTCCAAGCTCTTCTCAATTGCATGGTTTGTGTTGAGAAGTCTGCCGTGATTCTGGTGGGCTTTCCTTTATAGGTGAGCTGTTTCTTTTCTTTAGCAGCTTTTAATATTCTGTTCTTTTGCTGGATGTCTGAGATATTGATTATTATATGTCTGGGTGTGGTTTTCTTTTGGTTATGGCTAGTTGAATTTCGATATGCCTCATTTTCCTGTACACCAGAATCTTTTTCCATGCTTGGAAAATTTTCTGCTATTATTTCTGCAAATATTCTTTTTATGTCATTTGTGTTGCCTCCTGCTATTTCATTGACTCCTATTACTTGGACATTATTTCTCTTTGCCACATCTTGTAGCTGTTGGATTGATTTTTCCTGGATCCTTGTTGATTTTAAGAGATCCTTCTTTTCACCATCACTAGCTGCCATACTGTCTTCAAGATCTGAAATTCTATCTTTGGCTTCATTCAAGCAGTTTTGCAAGCTTTTAGTGAAAGTTTTGATTTCCTGAAAATCTCTCTCAGTCTGTTTCATGCATTCTAGTTCATTCCTATATTGTTCATGTAACATTTCCATCTGTTGTTTATATTCATTTTTTAAAATCTATTTCTTCTCTAGATGTGCTGAGCAGTTCTTTCATTATTATTGTCATGAGAGATTATTTCTGATATGATCTCTTCTATGGCCAGATAGAATTGTTTCTTTACTTCAGATGCTATCCTTTCAGAGATTTCAGATATGTGGCTTCTAAGTTCTCCTATGTCATTGTCTCGTGTACTTGTTCTGGGTGGCGCTGAGTTCTGAGGCTGCATTTTGCTCCTACATTTTGTATTTTGGATGTCAGGTGAAAAGTGCTGAGCTACAAGCTACCCATGCAGCTCACCAGAAGACTCTAGGGACCCTAGTTTACCTGAATATCAAACTTATCCCAAGATGGTAGCAGGCCATGGAACACTGGGCCCAGGATCCCCAGGAAATTGCTGGGGTGCATGGCTCAGACTACAACGGCCCTGGTGGGGGAATGCTGGCATTGAGTACCAGGGTCTCCAGGCCATGAATGGAAAGCATGGGGTCCTCAGCCATGGATCCTGTGGTGGCCAGACAGGGGCCGCTGCTCTGGGATCTTCAGGTAGCTGGTTGGGGGAGAGCAGGCCTCACCTCCTAACTTAGAGGACCACAGAGCCCGGGGCGGCTCCCGCACAACGGGCCTCATCCACCAACAGAGAGGTCCACAGAGACAGGCCACTCTGGTGCTACTTCCCTGGGTCGAGCTGATTCACTCTCCCAAAAGAGCAGGGCAGAGCACACGTGCAGGCATCACCCGCAAACAGAGAGTTGCTCAGAGAACAAGGCTGCTCCTGCACCCCTTTGTGATTGTTCTTTAGTCTTGATAATACTTTTTTATTTATGATATACTGTCAGAGTTACTCTCAGTTTAGGTTGGGACTATGAATGAGCCAGATATTAACAATTTCAGAAGAGCCCGCTATCATGTTCATTTGACTAGGAACTCCCTGAGTTCTCCTGTCAGGTGGTGCTTATTGCTGTATTCCTTGGTCTGAGAAAACCACTGCCTGGACTTTGCTGTCAGGACAGATTGTGGGCCTGGGTCAGTAATAATCTATGGTTATCAGGATGACCGGTTTTCTTCTATAATTTGACAGCAATGTTACTTCAAATCTATAGATGAACACAAATGTGTGACAGAGTCACGTTCTACACTGGATGTCTAGGATTTCTGCACAATCCCATGTGGCATAGGCAGAGCCAAAGATTCTGTTCCATAGATATGTGTGGATTTGTGTCCTAGCCTCAGATAGGCTTGAGCAGAGCTCAGGCTTAGCAGAGGCATTGCTCTGCTATTGAGATAGGCCAGAGCCAGATGCTCTTTCCATAAGTAATTGCTGAGCTGCAATTGCTTCTTATTCTGAAGAAAATATAGTGTAAGCACCAGAACTTAATTTGAGTGCCTCTCCACCAGTACAGATATGCAGAAACAGATGTTCCTTACATGAATAATGGTTAGCCTGCAGTTGCTTCTAGGTTGCGGGGAGACTAAAGCAAACACAAGCATTTAATTTGATCACCTTTCACCACTAGGGACAGGCAGAGCCAGATGCTTCCTCTAGGACAAATTACTGACTTGCAGATGCTCTTTAACCTGGAAGACCTAGGGAAAGGACCTGAGCTGTATGGAGAGACTGCCTGGGACTCCAGCCTGGAAGACCCATGAACAATGTCTCTTGCAGTTTGGTACTGGTGGCTAGTTTCTCTGAGGAAACTCCTCCACTGGCCAGAAAGCAGAGTGACCAGTATAGTCCATTCACTGGTAACCATGAGCCCCACCTCTGTTCTTTATTTCTAGCTAATGCTAGATGAGTCAGTCCTACTGGTAGTTCTAATCTTCCCCATGGGACAAGACCAGCATGAGCCTCCTCTAAAGGGACTCGGAAAGCTTGAAAACGGGATGTTACTTTGGCTCACTTTTCTCACTGTAAAAACTAGAAGTTCAAGGCTATCACCTGTGTGTGTTGCTGTGCCTGCTTGAAGGAAGGATGGCATGGTTAAAGAAAACAATTCCTCTTACTCTTTCATCAAGAATTCCCTTAATTCTTTGGTTGGGCAGCAGTGTCTCAGCCTATCAAGTTTTGGGATCCCCAAGATGGTGTTTGTGCCTACAAATAGCTACTGGCTTGATTTATGGAGAAAGAGGAGTAATGCCAGAGAACTTCTGCCATCTTTCTGACTTTACACTCTGAATCTTAATAAACAACAATATTCTTATGATCTTTTTAGATGATATTTCACACAAACTTGTGAGATGAATATATTTCTAAATGTCTAGTGCTAAGCTCTCAGCATATTTCTTTTTCTGCTTTGTGTAGGAGGAAAGGAAAAGCTTTGTAGACACAAGTGAATATTTTCTGTCTGGAGCCAGTCTTCAGCCGTTCTTCACTCTCTGCCTTTTGAGTGTTATGGAGGAAACAAGAAATGTGGGTGATCTAATCAAACTGTCCATGTACTTCCAGGATATTAAGTTTATTCTGAAGCATGAAACTTACCATTCACTCCAAGCATGTATCTTTCCATGTATGCTTTGTTTTTTTAACACACTCTTAGTCACGGCGTGGTGTCTTATACTCACTGGGCTGTTGTTCCAGCTGGTATCATCGCTAACCTTATTCTAGCGCAAGTTGAGAGGGAAAGTTGGAGAAAGATTAAATATAAGGAATTAGAATACAAAGCAGGCAGCTTCTATGTGGCAAAGAAAGCTACAAACATACACAGGAGAGCACTAGTCCCTATCTTATTCAATCTGAACTCCCCACACAGCCTTGGTATATGGAGAAGAGGCCAGAGATGTGCCAGTGGAACTGTTCAAACCCATACAGACACCACTGTGGAGTAACTGATCTGACTTTCAAGAAAAATTTCAAAGTTGGTCCTAAATAGGAAGGAGATAAAAGCTTCACAATAACAATTATTCCAAAATGCATACACACAAGTTGTTGTTGTTATTATTATTTTTTTACTAGTATTATTATGAAAAATACTGAAGAGTGATTGCAAACTGAAGAAAGCTTTACTTAGCAGTTACAAAAGAAATAGAAAGACTGAAATACGGAGAATGGGACCTCAGCTATAAAAGAACAAAGGCATGACATTAAAAAATGGAATGATTTTTAGGTCATCTGTTGTTCCCTTTTTATCTCCTTTGTAGTGGTCACACTGACTTCTCCTGAAGCTATCAAGAATGAATTTCTCAGAAAATTGATTTAACAAAATCATAAATATATTGTCTGAGAGTCTCCTATTACTAAAACTCAAATAACTCAAAATTCTATTTGCTTTTGCAATCAGAAGAGCCCCTTAGGCTGTGAAGGAAAGGGTAATTAAAGGTGATTCTACCTAGATTCTATTGATCTGTCACTAGGGACTAAAATATTGTCTGTAAGAAATGAAAACCAACATAGTAAGTTAGCACTTGCATATAAAGTATCAGTATGGCATGAACATTCAATTTCAAATGTTAACTGGAAAAGTAAATAAGCATTAAGTATTTGTGCCTATCTTGTAATAAAATGCTTAATTTAAAAGGAAAAAACATACAGCTTCATATGTGCTACTATTTTATTTATATTCTGTGTACATAAAATATATATATATATATATATATACTACACTGTTTCCTAGTTTCTCTTACATGTTTTTCATGTGATTTAATTCTTTGTAACTTCACATCAAAAGTAAAGACTAGATATGTTGTCATGGAAGTCATTTTTCAAAGAAGAGATTAAAATGTAAAAATCAACACTTAAATAATGCCAACATGGGGACACTAGAATAGCTTTTTTGTTGTTGTCTGTTGCTGCTACTGTTTATAGATTTTATAGGTTTTTCTTTTGTTGCTCTTTGTCAGCTTAGTTCTTTGCTTTCAGAAATTAGTCTTAACTAATTCCAAATCTGTCAGCTTTCTGTAGAGATATGATAATCCCACATCTGCTACACTATATAATCTAAAATATTATTGTGTAGTTGAAATTGCTTTATAAAAACTACTTTAAAACTTTAGTACTAAACTTATTCATCCACAATAAATCCTTAGGCATCTACAGCTTTCCAGGCACTGTTCTGAGTACTTAGGACAAATTACTGACAAAACCAAAAAGGTTAGCCCCCTCATGAATATTCATACTGACAAGTCACTATAGAGAATAGGAGGAGTGATGAAATTCTGGGAAGAATGTATGGGCAGATTTTAAAGATATTATCACAAGGTTCGCTAACGAACTGAGTGTAGAGGAGAGGGAAAGGAGAGTGAACAACAACTCTGAAAGTTTAGCTGAAGCATCTAGGAAGACAAAAATATCAGCACTTGGAAAACACAGTCAAACCAAAGAGTAGACTGAAAGAGAACAAGAGTGCCACGTTTAGACTGGAATTACAGTTTCTGGTCCAGCATTAAACAGCTTAGAAGTTACTGTTCTGTTCTATAAAGTATTTTTCAAAAACTGAACAAACTAAAAAATCAACAACTCTTGTTAGTTGAATTGATGTCCCAAGGCAAACTTCTGTACCCTAAACTGGAGAGACAAGTAGGTGAACATACAGTACCACGACGTTCGGGAAGAGGAACACATGAACAAAGACCCCGATAGGAACCAGGGCATCAGTAGAAAACCCTAAAAATTGTGATTGACAATTTTTCAGAGGTTCAGTGTGGACAAGTCTGAGAGTTAATAATGCCAAGAAACTCATCAGGGAGAAGGAAAAGGGAAGAGCATGCTTTGTGATTTTTTTCCCCAGGAGTACTGCAGTTAATCTTGGGGAAATTCCTCCATCTTTTTGAGAAGAAGAAGTAATGAAGAGCTATTTTGAAATATACTCGACCACTATGTTCAAAATGAAGGTTACCTTCAGAAGAAATTTCTTTACTGTAGGCTACAGTGCTGACATTTTATCACACCCTAATCAATCTAGACGTAGGGAGACGCCTGACTGTAGCCAGTGCTGTCCTTCTCTATGTGGAAAGAGAAACACCCAACTCCAGGCCCCCGCGAGACACCATCTCAGCAGAGAGTGAATGGATTTAGAAACACAGGTAAAACTCACAGTCCAAGGTATCAAACTTACCAAAAGACTGAGACTTAGTCACACAACTGTAGAATCTGTCTCATGTTCTGCACCCTCCCACATTTACCCAGTACATGACACCTATCTTTCCCCAAACATCACAAGTCATACTATAAAGGGAAGAAAACACATGTTGAGGAAACAGAACAAGTATCACAATTACATTTAAGCATAGCGAGAATTCTGAAATTATCAGATTACTAATTTTTTTCAAAATCATGATTAATAGGCCAAATTTTTTAATATGAAAAGTAGATGATATGAATAAATGGATACCATAGTAAAATAGTAAAAATTTTTAAAAATATTTTTTTTAATGCTAGAGATTAAAGACACTGGTCTGAGGAAAGAAACTTTAAGCTTAAAGATACAACAACAGAAACATTCTAAACTGAAAATCAAAGAGAAAAAGTGCTGAGGAAAAAAACCAGTCAGACTATCCAAGAACTGAGAACAATTATAAAACATACAGCATGTGCATAATATAAAGACCAGAGAGAGAGGAGAAAAATGAACAATATCTAAAACAGTGACTGAAGGTTTCCCACAAGAGAAGGTTAGACACCAAATTGGAGATCCAGGAGACTAGGAAGACTCAGAAAGATAAATTCTCCCCAAAACCCCCGAAACAAAACGCCACATCCAGGAGTATAATGTTGTTACGGTTGATACATTGTGTCCACTTGGGGAGTCTGGAGGTTTAGCTGAGTAACTCAAAAGTTGTAGATCTTGGGGTGAAAAGGACATGCCCTTACCTTTCTGGGATGTTGTTTATTGTGTTAATTTGGGAAGTTTAAAAGGTTAACTAGTGATTCAGCAGGAAGCCAGGGTGCTTACTTTTATAGATCCTGAGCCTGTGGAAGAGGAAGGCATGGAGACTGTGAGAGCTACACGCCCCCTGGGTGGGGGTAGGCTGTTTACAATGTAAGGGAAGAGAGGAGGCTGCTTGCCGTCATTCCTCCCTTTTGCTCTGGTTGTTTCTGCTATTTTCTGCTGCCATGAACGTTTGCCCTCTGCCATGTGCACTCTGCCTCAGAACCAGCCAAGTATGGACTGAAACCTCCACGAACTGTAGGCTAAATAAACCTTTCCCTCCTTCATTTTTGGCATTGGATATTTTGTCTCAGCAACGAGAGAAAAGTAACCAAGACAAATATTCAAACTTTTTAAGGAAAAATGGGGAAATGGATGCACCTTGAGACAATAATATCAAGTGAAATAAGTCAGACATATAGACCTAAATAACACATTGTTTCTTTAATATGAGTAACCCAGAATAAAGTAAAGAACAAAATAGAACATAATAGGAATTAGGTGATTGTCAGAAGTGAAGGGGAATCAAGAGATGGAGCAGGAGGGAGGGAATGTTGAGGTATGAAAACAAGGAATTGAGATGTGTCACATACATGTAGCAACTTCACACAAGGAGGGTCAGCATTAAGTACCGCAAACACGTACAAAGAGAAGAAGGGGATCAGGGATGGGTGGAGAGGAGAGGGAGGAAAGGGAAAGGGGATGAATAAAGAAATTAAGATGAATTATGTACACGTACCAAGCTCTCACAACGAATATAAATATTATGTACTAGACACATGCGCTAAAACTAAATTAGCTTTTTAAAAGGTCTATTGTAGATTCTATGTCAGTCACTAGAGAAAAGCTAAAAATAAGTGTTATTAGCATGGTGAGAAAAGAGAAAAATGGAGTCATAAAACTTAAAATTAAAACCACAAGTACAAACAAAAAAGTATGGAGGACAAAAATAAGAACAAAAACCAACAACAATGGTAACAAATAGACAATAGCAGCAATGTAAATAATAATACAAGTATATGAATAGTCACTTTAAAACCAATGGTCTGAATGACCCATGAAAAGAGATTGTCAAAGAGGACCAAAAAACAAAACCGCAAACACTTTAAAAATGAAACACATCAAAGCAGGAGGATGAAGAATGATATTCCATGCTCACAGTAATCAAAAGAAGGAAAGGGTAGCTGTACTAATTTCAGACAGAGCAGACTTCAAATCAAGAAAGATTTTCAGAGATAAAAGGGATATTATGTAATGAAGAGTCAATACTTGAAGAAGACATAACAGTCCTTAAGAAGAGACCCAAAACAGCCCAACTGATAGAATTGTAAGGAACAATAGATGAGTCCACTATTACAGTTGGTGACCTCCACACCCTTACATCAAATAGGGAGCGATCCAGTAGGCAGATCACATAAGGACATAGATCAATTCAACTGCACTATCACCTAGATATAATCAACATCTACAGATTACTTCAACCAACAACAACAGACTACACATTCTTGTGAAGGTCACAAAAAGCATTCAGCAAGATAACCATATTCTGGGCCATAAAACGCACCTTAAAATATAAAAGAATGCAAATCATAAATATTGCTAACAGATCAAAATGGAATTAAATTAGAAATAAAAGTAGAAAGATAGGCAGAAAATTCTCCCCAAATAAATGAACATTAAACAAGGGCTGGGGATACAGCTCAGTGGCATAAACACCAGCCTGGCAAGCACAAGGTCCTCAGTTCAATTCCTGGTACCAAACAAAAAAAATGAACACTAAACAACACACTGCTTTCTGGGCTTGGTGGTACATGCTATAATTCTAGCTCCTAGGAAGGCCAAAGCAGATGTACCACAGTTTTAGGACAGCTGGTACAATTTAGTGAGGCAGAATTTAACTCAGTGCCTTCTGCATTCAAGCCCTTGTATTAAAAAACAAACAACAAAAACAAAACATTTCTAAATAACACATAAGCCAAAAAATTTTTAATACTTTTAACAAAGAAAAAAATGCTATTTATCCAAATGTAGAATATACCAAAAACTTTCAAGGAAGTCTGGAAGTTCCTTGGAAGGAATTTCATAGTACTGAATCCATATATAAGCAAAGAAGAAAGTTGTAAAAGTCAATCACCTCTGTTTCTGTTTATGAAAAATACAAGCAAATTAAATCCAAGGTAAGCAGAGCAAAAGAACTAATAACAATTGGAGAAGTCAATGAAATTGAAAAATAGGAAGTGAAAAGAGAAAAATCACTGAAACCAACAGCAGATTCTTTGAAAATATAATACAATCAATAGGCTTGTAGTCAGGCTTGAAAAGACAAAAGACATGAACTAGGATTACCAGGAGTGAAGGGGGGGGCCTTGCTGCAGACCGCCCTGACATGAGACGGATAATGAAGAAGTATTTTGATTAGCCGCATACTCATAAATTGATAATTCAAATGGATGAATCCTTTGAAAAACACAGAGTCCACATTTATATCTATTAAGGAAATTGAATCAATAATTATTATTTTCCAATACAGAAAGCACCAGGCACAGATTGGCCTCCTGGTCAATTCTATCCAATATTTAAGGAATACATTATACTAATTCTCCTCCATCTCTACCACAAGACAAGGTCAATGGGACAGAACAGAGAATACACAAAAAATTCCATATTAAAATATATAGGGAACTGATCTTTGGAAAAGGAGCAAAGTCAACACAAGTGGGCAAAAATAATCTTTCCAACAAATGTCACTAGAGAAAGTGGACATCTATGAGCAAAATACAAGTGAATCTAGACACATAACTTACACCTTTCATTAAAATGAACTCTAAATGAATCACAAGCCTAAATGTAAAATACAAAACTGCTAGAGTATTACATAGGAAAAATAAATCTACACAACTTTTAGCAGAAAGATGACTTTCTGATTAGAATAGCAAAGGTAAATTGTAAACTGTAAATTATCACTTGCTAAATAACAGTGAATTGTAATAAAAATGTGTGCTGTGCAAAAGATGATATCAGGAGAAAGTGAAGGAAAGGTGCAGACAGGAAGAAAAGGTATTCAAAAGGTCTACTTTATAAAATACTGTTCTCCAAAAAATAGACTGAAAATGCTCTTAACACACAACAAGAAATTTACTTGTAATTCTAGGATTCTGGAATGCTAGGGCAAGGGGATTACAAATTCAACCCCAGCCTAGGCAACCTGCACAGCAAGATCATGTGTCAAAGGTGTGGGTGTGCTGGGGTTAGCTGATACAAAGGCTCTAAATTCAATTCCCAGTATTGGAAAGGAAAGGGGAGGAAAGAGTAAATGAAAGAAGGAAGAGAGGGGAGGGGAGGGGAGGGGAGGGGAAGGAGGGAATTTTAAAAATGGACAAAAAGCCTGAAAGGACACCTTCTCAAAGATATACAAATGGCATGTAAGCATGTGAAAAGATGATCAATATCACATATCATCAAGGAATTGCAATTAGACACCACTATACAACTGCAATAGTCAACGTCAGAAACACTGACATCACCAAATGCTAGCAAGGGGGTGTAGAACAACAGGAACACTCTTTTGCTGCAAATGGAAATCCAAAATCATACAGCTATGTTCAAAGACAATTTTACAGCTTCTTTTCAAACTAAACAAACCCTTTCCATACAATCTAACAGTTACGCTTCTTTGTATTTACTCAAATGATTTGAAAATACATCTACACAAAACTTGCAAGAGGATATTTGTAGAAGCATTATAAATAGTTGACAAAACTTGGAAGCAACCTAGATGTGTTTTAGTAACTGAAAGGACAAATAAACTATGATACACCTAGACAGTAAAATACTACTTAGTGTTAAAAAATAAGCTTCCAAGCTATGAAAATACTGTATAGAGTAGGAAGAGGTAAACTCTGGATATCTCCATCAGCCATAGTGAGAATCAAAACTCACTCATGTCAATGAATGTGATATCTACAACCTAACATTGGCTATAGTTGTGGATCCATCTGGATGTTTATTCTTTTCCTTGATATTCTTTTCTTTGTTTTCTATTTCCAATCCATAGTTGTGGCTTCCCTCTAGTGTTGGATGGTTCTTGGTTGCATACTCATCTTAGTCCTGAAATATCTACATTAGGTTGTTGTGTTTATTCTACAACTTGCTAGTTAGAGAATCAGGACAAATTGCTAGGCTTGGGAGATAAAACGAGTTCTTCAAATTTAATGGAGATGGGTAAACTTATAGTTAGGTTGTGCCAATAGCTAATGATCTGGGTTCAGAAAATTCTCCCTCCAGTGGGTTCATTCACCAACTCTGAATACTGTGCTCTGTTTATCCACCTGAAACACCTTACTTTCTACTCTAGCCCGGGAGAAACTATTTCTATCGTTCTCTGAGAAGCAGTTAAAGCAAAATTCTTTCCTGCTTTGCAACACTCTTTCAGTGATCTTACTCTACAGTGCCCTACATTATGTACTTTGAATTATGGATTGATTCTTCATTCAGTTGTATTTGTCTCCCTTCTTTCAAGAAATTGGCATCATCACTAACCCAATGAATGTTTTATGGCCCTATGGGACCATAGATTTATTTATTAAAATATCTTCAAATATTTTCAGGGTACAAGGCAAGAAGCTACTCTCATAGGTATTCATTCTACCATTTTAAAATGGAAGTTTTTGGTCTATTTTCTCAGTTCTATGAAATATAAAGAATTTAAAATAGCAGTGGTGTTTTAAACATAGCAAATGAGAATCATATCAATGTCTCTCTAGATAACCATCAACCTCAAAGAGTCATGATATAACCTAATGTATGCTGGATGATATGCAACTGTGCAGGTATAATTTCCTTATGTGGTAGTACATAGGCCTTTCAGCATTTATTTTTTTTTTCTCTTAACTGAATGATACATGTAGCCACAGCTCATGAATTTAGGTTCCTATGTTCTGGTAGACTTGTACTACCAAGGCCCAAGTATTAAGATGGGAATAAGAACCTTAGAACTCCGCAATATAAATGTTATTTCCCTTCCCCATGTGAGGAAACTGAAGCTCACCAAAGTTCACACTAACAGACTTAGAGACAAATGCAGAATGTGTAGGCCCAAAGCCTGCCTAACCAAGGCCAAACACGTTTATTCAGTGCTATTCTGAAGTTAGCCTGCTCTAACACTGCTCCAGCTCAGCTGATGACGCTCTCTTTTCTAACTTCTACCCTCTACTAACTCACACCTCAAAAAAAAAAAAAAAAAAAAACTCTTAATTCTATGAGGTTGAACCATAGAAAAATGCAGTTTTTATAGCCCCCAAATGGTCAAATATTAGCGGTTGCATGTTTTCTGACTAGCATGTTTGTTGTTTTGTGAATTGGTGGGGAAAGTTTTATCCTTTAGAAGCCAGGATTCTTTATGAGATAGGAATTTCTCAGGGCCCAACCTTGATAACCTTGCCTGAAGTAGGCAGATCCCTTCCAGAAAAGAGTGCTGGGGTTCCTAATGGAGAAATCAATTGAAGGAGATTGAAGGAGAATCATACAGCAGAAAGCTCAACACAAAGCTGACAGACTTTGGGAACCAGTGGAAATTGTTAGGAAGCTTATCACTTCCTCAGATAAAGAAAATGAATGTTTGAGGCAATCCTATCTAGAACTCAATAATAAGGAAGCTCCTGCTGGCATCTAGGACACTAACCTTCCATGGGTATCTTGAAGAGTCAGCCCTGTGAATCAGGAAGCAGAGCTGTGTTTACTTCTCAGGAACTGGTGGGCATTCATTAAGTGCTCACTGAGCTCAAGAAAAATCATCCCAATTAGACTCAGTATTTTATTGAATGTCACATAAAATGATCTACATTTTCTACAATGTGGTAAGTATGTGCTAGGTCTGAAAGGCACTCATTAAAAGCTACGTTGTGATTGTCAGTCTATCAGCTTCAAGGCTGGTAAAAATACTGTCAAGATATGTAAATTAGGCTTTTTCCTCAGAAAGAGGACATCATGAATTTATTACATGGTCATAGAATAGAACGGAGGTGCTCACTTTGATCTGCAAACTTGGTCATTAAGTGCTGGGACTAGTACTAAGCATAAGAAGTGGTCCACCATCTTAGCAGGGATTTCCAAGCAGTATCTGTGATCTCTGAGGAGTGTGTACACATGTGTGTGTGTTTGCTCTTTATGTCTTGGTCGTATGTATGTCTTATACCTTTGCCCAATAATGTCCAAGCTCCTTAAATATAGCTTTAAATTCTCCAAGTAGCCAAGTTTTCCACTTCCTTAGAGTTTTTCTTCCAGTACATTCCTTCTAATGACTAATGGTAAAACTGGACAACGAATTAAATTTGATTTTAATCTATATGAATTAGAAGAATGAGAATAACAGAAGCCAACTTTTAAAAATTCTTGACTATCACTAAGTATCATCCTAAAATTTTAACATTATAATAGACAATAGTAAAAATTGAGAAACTGAATATCAAATCTACTTTTGTAAGCATATTTAAAATGTGGCTTTGTTTTATGTTTAAGATAATGAATTAGGGGGCTGGGGATATAGCTCAGTGGAATAAGCGCTTGCCTAGCAAGCGTAGGGTCCTGAGTTCGATCCCCAGTACCGCAAAAAAAAAAAAAAAGAAAAAGAAAAAAAAAATAAGATAATGAATTATCTGTGTTATTATTAGCACCATCACACAGGAGCACATTTAGTGTGTGTAAGAAATCTACTCAAGAAAAAACACTTTGAAGACGACATACTGAGATTAAATAATTTATTACCATTGCTAAGATGAACACATATACTTAATACTCAATTTTATGTGGAACTTTAAAAAAATAGTTTTAATACAGTATCAAAATTTACACAAGTGTTTTGTCAAAGACCATGTGCCAAGGTTAGCTTCTGCAGACTTTGCTGTGGGCACAAAACTGGTTCTAAATGCCATCGAGTGTAGGAATACAACCACTTAAGGATGAGAGCTCTCCTAGGAGAAAAGGTGTAAAGACAATGAGCAATTTTCTTTTACAGAGTAATAACATTTAAAAATATAACATCTGAAAAGAACCAGAGGCTTAAACTATAACCCAGTCAGTATAATTAGAGATAATCTTACAGTAAATTACTTCATAAATATTTTCTGAAAATTGAGGGCTAGTTTTTCAACACAGTTACATTTTTAAAAAGCAGAACAAAATTCTTTCATGTTCTCCCACCAGTGACAACTGATATGCTGTGTAGTGAGCCCATTTAGAAAAGAACAAGAAGGAAATTTCTGTGAATCAAGTTTCAGTAATTTAGAGACATCAGAAAACTGGGAATTGCTGCATCCCTACTTTTACAATGTGAAACTACAGTAAAAACATAGCATTCTGTCACAGGCTTCTTGCACATTCATACAAGAAACTATCATTGTAGTAGATAAACACAAAATATCTATCATAGCATTTCCAGTACACACATTCTAATATTACATGGATATACCCAAAATAAGGAAAAAACTAAGCAAAGCTAGCACACCTTTTTCAAACCTCAAGCAATCTGAACAGGAGCCTTTAATCTCAGTAATGAAGGACATGCGTTAGTTTCATAAAATGTTAAATAGCTACAGTAGGCAAAGAAAGCTTTTTTTCCATAAATGCAGTGCAATATTTTAAAGTTTACATAAAGTTTATTAAATATACAGCATGTCTAGAAACTAAATTGTAGAAAGTAACATCTCACAGCTCTAAACACTTAGAAAAATTATATTTGCTTGTTTTTTAGTTGAAATTGATACACTGAATAAATATGGAGGTTGATACATCCCCAAACGTTCTTCTATGAGCAACTCATCAAGATTAAAGATATACTTATTTTGGTCAACTGAAATAAATGATACTCTCTGATAAGCACTATACAAAGTCTTGCTACCCTTCTAGCTGGTAATAGAATTTATGTGGTATTTTTAGCACCTCAAAAGTCCAAACAAAAGCCCAGAAACCAGATCTCTTATACTCAAATTAATTATGAACTAGGAACTAATATATTCTTAAATGAAGTATAAGAGGCAATTGCCTAACTCTTAACCCTGAGGAGCTGGAAACCACCTCTTCATATCTTCAATACTACATGGTAAAAAGTTTCCACCACTACATGGAACAAGTCACCTCTATTAAAACCACTGACTCGCTAACGGACACTTCCAACCATGCAGGTTTCCCAATTATAATCTTAGATTTGGGAAGTTGGAATCACTTTAGTTCTAATGAAAACACTGATACCAAATGGTGATCATTCGGTGCTACTGTGTTTGAGATTAACTGTTTTGGACTCTGAAGTGAGATACAGGAGTATGAACTTGATGTCTAGAAGGTTTTTGAGGGGAGATGTGTGCAGTGTACAATCCACGTTATTTCATGAGTCCAGGTTTGCAGAAACACACTCCCTTGTTTTTCTTCTTTCTCCTTTTCTCTCTCTCTGCCAGTGGGGATCTCAAGTTTGAAAGCGAACGTTGTCACATTGGTCCTTTGTACTGGTTTCCTGATAGATGTTGCCTAATCCCAGGACATGAACCGGCAGCATCTCCAAGTTTCCTCCACACAACCTTTTAAATAAAAGAAAAGCGAGTGGTAAGCAATCATACTTGACCTCTTCTCAGAACAAGATTTGCAAGTTTTCAAGGGAAACTACGAGAGGGGCACAGATGGATGCAGGGACAGAAGACAAAATATCCACACAGATGAGTTCAGACACAAAAGACACAGGGTGACGAGCTTCTGGATCCAAAGAGCCACTCTGCAAGTGGGACGACTACACTTTCGCAGCAACCAGGGTTGAAATCAAAGAGTGCTTGTGCCGCCCACTCTCATGATCTGAGTGGTCCTCAGCTCTGGTGCACAGTAAGCACTTGCATTCGCAGACAGGAACTTTCTGCCTTAGAAATTCTGGTTTCATTGGCAGGGGCAATTGTATTTTTTAAAAAGCTCCCCAAGTGATTCTAAAGTGTAGACAGAATGAAGAACCCTTTACTGAGTATTTTGGTTTCTACATCCTACCTGAAATGTCTACTTCACCTAGGAAAGTGAAGAAGTCTTTGGTCTTTAGCTATGTAAGTAATGAGCCGATAGTCTGAACTCTGATAATAAATTTCCCAGGGTGTCTCTGCAGAGGGAGGCCCTCAGGGGTCACCAGTCTTACCTACTAAACAATTTTAACAAATTTACAAAAGAAAGCATCAGAATGTAGGGAAAAATGTAAAATTAAATTTCAGAACCTTTGAAAGAGATACAATTACAACCTATTAAAAACTGGGCTACTTCAGAGAGATGTAAGCAAAAGGTGAGACCAAGAATAATTTACATATAAAGTAAAATCTTGGAACTCACAAATGATGTACTAAAGGTGACTGTAATAAGGATGTGCAGTGTCCCCTGGGAGGGCTATGCTAGCTGAACTCCACAATTTACAGTGCTCTAATGTGAACACAAAACCAAGCTGCTCATTAATCCTTCAGATTTCATGCTTTTATATTTTTCCCTTCCTTTTAAATAGAGATGGAAACTCCAGGGTAACCCAACACCATTCATAGCAATACGTAAGAATGTAATATTCTGGTCCACCTTCATTTCTAAGCCAAAGAGTTATTAGTGCCTTCTGTCAGCAGATGCCACCACATGAAAGAAATGTCCTGCTGTACTCGGGAGAGTTGTAATCACTGTCCTAAATATGTGGGGAAGAGTTACATAGCAATGGATAGCTCTAGTTAGACACAATCAAGTTAGGAAAGTCTCTTAATAAACTGACTGAAGAGACACGAGCACTTAATCAAGGAGCTGAGATGGCTATGACTGTTCCCTTTCCCGTGTGTAAGTATATTTGTGTCTATCCAGAATGTCTGAATGTTCTGTTTGGACACAGAGGATAGACTTGAAGGCCTCAGAGACCTAGACCCAAAACATTGGCTGGTTACAACTCAAAAATGCAACTCCTCTCTTCAGTTATTCAAATGTGGAACATAATGGGCCTTGACCTAGTATTATAATTTAGTCAAAGAAAACTCTTTCAGATGGCAGGATCTGAAATAAACCCCTTATCCAAGGTGAACACAGGAGTAGTGACTGAGTAACCGGAAAACAGAGTAGTAACGTCTTTGAGATTGTGAATGAAATGATAAGTACTTCAACCATTGCCAGGAAATGTTATAGGAGCTCAACAATTACAAAATAAAAGTGTTCTACAAAAAGATTTATTAATTTTTAAAAGGAAGTATATTTATCTCTGGAAGAGAATGTATACTAATCAATGTGATGGTGCTATGAATGCTGATCTTTTCACTGCAGAGATGTCAATAACTTCTCTCCAATGAGAAATACCAAAGAACATGGAAAAACTTCTACTACCCAAAGTTCTGAGTCTTATAACTGATCTTACATCATGAGAAGTGCCATGTTTCTGTGACACTGTTATGAAAGCATACAGTTCCTCCACTAGGAACGATAGCTTCATAATCTTCATTAGTTTCTAAGAAATTATTTATCTGTGAAATGTCCTGCAATTTGCATCTCTCTTTATTCTCCGACATTCATTGTGTGCTTTTGGGGTTTATTTAACTTATAAGAGTGAACTCAATATTATTTTAAATCAATACTTCTTTCCTTTGGCTTTAAATTATTTTCAGATATGAGTTCTAAGAATCAGACATAGTTGGTGTGCGCTTTTTGGTCAAATTCTAGAAATCAAAGACAAAGTGCACCTAAGATACCTTAGGGAACTTTTAAAAGTCAAGGAGGATAAGATTTTTGGTTTTCTCAATGTATACTGTATAGTAAAATAATCACCAACACCACATAGAGCCTTTTGAAACATTTTTTAAAAGACAAGCAAATAAAAATACTATCAAAAAGCTAATCAACATCCAGTGCACTGGTGAGTTTCTTCTGAAACTACAGAAATTAATTCTGTAAACACTGAATTCTTTCACAAAGAAGGAAGGGAGCGCAGACACGGAGGGCAAAGCCCAATCCCGGCATTTCTTTACAGAAATCCTGGCATTAACTCTGATGGAGACATAGAGCTGTCATTCTTTAGGAAAGAATTTGCAAGTCCCCAGATTTATTACAGTTGACAAACTTGAAAGATTTTGTCCTCAAAGGTCTAGGTTTACTCTTGACTTCACTGTTCATTAGAAAACAGGTCGAACAAATAGCTTAATTTCTGGATCTTAATTCCTTAAATCATAAAATGTGAGTGTTGGGTTTTTATATAGGGGTTCATATCCAAATCTCTTGTTATAAGACGCTAAAAATCAAACACTAGATTATAAAGGAGTTTCACACACTCCTCTTTGGAGACCACTGGAGGATAAGCTCTAGGGTTCCTCCTGATTCTACACTTTGTATTATTTGAATTTAATTTCTCATCACAAAGTTTCACAAATTGTATTTTCGGTATTTGGCTCAAAGTTTTAAATTTATCTAAGGGCATTATTCAAATTGAAATTTTTAAGCACAAGTTAAAAAGCTACAAAAGGTGAAAAGTGGCATAACTAGAAAATTGTGACCTCTGGAACTAGTGACCTTTTAAAAACAGACAACAACAGATGTGCATGAAAGAAAACAACTTGGCAAGGGTTGCAAAAGAAAAAGCAGCCACAAGACAGGTAAGCAAGAGGCTGACCCCAGCCCCCCCAGCACGTATGAAATGCTGATGAACTTATGTTACATTTACTGCATTCTATTAACATCTTGAGGAGGTGAATGAGGGCTTGAGAATATCTGGCCCTAACAGCCCTAACCCTAAAGGGTATTTCTAAAAGCACATTTTCTAGCTTAATGGAGAAAAGAATATGAGGATAAAAGTATAATACAAAGCCAATTAAAACCAGTGCTCAATTGGCCCAGAGCTTAAACCTGATTTCTCACAGTTAACAAATAGCTTCCTCTGTAATATTCCCCTTGGCTTCTTAACATTTCACAAACTGTGTTCTTGATTAAATAACTTATCCCAGGTATATTACTCAAAATTAAAATTTAGAGAAAATCCAAGCCACAGTAATAATTAGATATATGTAATAAAAATAATTTTTAAAATTTTGTTCCTCTCTCTACTACATGAATAGACTTTCACTCATCTAACTACCCCTAAGATTCCTCTCTCACCTCAGCTAGAGTTATGTTAACCAGGGAAAAGTCAAAAGAATTCTTTCCATGACATGAAGCATACATATCATGCTTGGAGAACTAAGCAAATGTAACCTAGGAAGGCCGTGATGTTGTCTAAGATTAATTACAAATAAATCTTAAAAGTCAGTATTTTTTACCATAGGTTTTTAAACACTGATTTTTAAATAATGTCTTACAAGTAAGGGACAAAATCCCATTTGGTTTATCAAAATAAACAACACTTTCAATAATAAATTAGAGAAATGCATTGATTATTCTGGAATACAATTGTCTTATTTTAAGCTTATTTTTCTTTTTATGGTCCTAGCAACTGAATCCAGGACTTTACATATGCTAGGCAAGCATTATTAGACTGAGTTACCTCCCCAGCCCTCTGATGTTAATACTCTGTAATATGATTAGTGGGTTAATAAACCTGCAATAAAAATATACTGAAGACGAAGAACAAGGGCGTTTGTTTTATTTTCATACAGAAAAGGCATTTGGTCAGCACTTTCACAGGGAGGTCTGAAAGTTGCAACTAAGCTAGGATGAGGCTTTCAACACAGAATGTAAAATCAAGCACAGCAAACTTACATTGCACATTTCTCTGACTATAGCTTTTTCTGTCTCACTAAGGTCATGTTCATACTCTTTACCCTGTTGACGATCTATAGTTTCCTGCACATCCAAGACCTGGATTTGTTGAAAAAGAAAAGCAAATTTCACACAGGAAAAAAAAAGTTAGTTATAATAAAACCATTAAGGAGCTCCATTTTTAAAAAAACCTTTAGTTTCCTCTGTGTCTGCATGTTAGAATGGATTAGAATGCAGCAAAAATATTTTAAAAATAGTTTATTATTTTGAAACCTATTTAGAATAAATTCTACTTGATTTCAAATAGTCAGTGAAGGAAACCCACTGTATCATTAGCAGTTAAATTCACTAGTGTCTAAAACAGATACATTTAGTTTGTTCATTAAGATAACCCAATACTGTGACTCATTTGGAGACAGTCCATAATTCTTGATCCATTTTAGTAGTGACCAATATAATTAAATGCCAAACAGCCCAAATGATATGTAGATATAACCATAGAAAAGATAACCGAAAAAGAATATCTACATAAGAGCTACTGACACACATCTTGCCTAGATATGTTCCTAGTGCCTAAGGTAAGAATATGGTGACTGCGCTTTGATAGTTGCAAAGAAAAACACTGGCTCCTTAAAATGAAAGCATTTGAGCAACACTTTAGTGAAATGTCTGGTAAAGAAATCCTTTTAAATAATTTATAGGCCAAGTTTCCAAGTTTCTAAATTATCCCTAAAGGGGTTGAACTATTCCTTTAACAACATCAAAGTTTTCATATGGATACATTTTATGATACAAAAAGAAACAAACTTTGGCTTTGAATTTTCGATCATTTTTTCTTTATGTCAACTTAACAACCAAAGCATCAAAGTAACAAAACTAGTGCTTTTCCTAAGCACTCCTAGATAGCCCATGCTACACTGCAACACTGCTAAGCTATTGGTACTATTTGGGCATGGTCAGTACTGATGGCCACATCTATAGGTGTCTCCTGAGAATCTGCAACAAGAAACAGGTGGGAATATCAGGTCAAATTCATAGATCCTATCTGAAACTAACTAGAATTGAATCTTGTAATAAGTAATCTAATTTCTACATTATTTTCTTATTAATCCAAAACTCCCAGCCATTGGTACTACGTAGATACCACTTTTCAAAGTCCTGGTGGCTCACCTTGTACTGAATCACGTTCTTTACTTAGGGAGTCATTGGCTGTGTGGAGTGTGTAGTCATAGAAAACAGAGGGCCCTTGAACAAGCTCACTCACCTACAAATTCAGTGCCCCTCAGAGAAGTGTGCTTCCAATCAGTGTGTTTCTACTAAATGAAGTGGGGCTTCAATGATTAACAATCATGAATTTTAAAGTCAGGTAAATACGGTGTCATTACAAATGGAATAACTTCTCAGGCTGATTTTCAACAGCCCCCTACAAACCATGACCACAGAGTTTGTGAAAGGCAAGTTTTCTTGAAACCATCAGAAAGTGAGGAACAGAGCCATTATACTAATTATTCTTTTCAGAACAGAAAAGTGGCCACGATTTTTGTACATGTAGCTGTTAAGATTTCCCTGAAACTACCTTTGCACATATTTTTCTTTCATTACACAGTTAGCTCATGGAAGCAAACATACTCTACACTCAAGGGCCTCTAGTTATCCAATAATGATGCTTCAGTGTTCAGTATCACCCATCTGCCAAACAAGGACACTTACGCACTCTGATTATAACAATAGCTGCCTCTCTTGAGATAAGATTTCACATAAAATTAGAGAAGGAATTCAGAGAAAACTGAGGAGCCTTCCTTGCCCTTCCCTTCTTTTGAGGCCATACTCATAGCATTGAGGAATTAGGGGAAAATTCCAATGTAACCTACTATGCTGATGGGATTCAAATATCACTAACCATGTAACAAGGCAACAATCTGAAACTGTTTTCAATTTTGAGTAGCAGGATAAGGTACTGCTCTTAGCTTATGCACTGTAATGCTACAAAACCAATCAGGGTCCCTTTTACAATTGCTAATGTCTGATTCATTCTAAGTTCATTCAAATGCCAATGCAGAGAGTAAAATGTTCTTCAGGCAATAAGCCAATGCCCAGTAGATGCAGGTCAGGGTCCCTGTGCTGGCTGTGCCTTCCCATGAATGGCCCTCAGCGGTCCACTCTGTGAATTGTCCCACCTAAGGCAGGAACACCAAGTGCGGTGGCACGGCTACCAGCATCAGTTCTACCTTCCTTCACCCACCATCAGCGCATGTGCACAAAGAGCAAGCTCAGCTTTACACAGCTAAGGACAAATATACTGAGGTGACTACATCTTTGGCCAAAACTAAATCAGCACAAAATCAAACATTTTAATGTTATCATCTATGTATTATACATATCACGGAAAGTGGTCCCTGTTCCAACAGTGCACACCTTCGATCTGATGATAAAACACTCTATGTGAACCAACTGTAACTGATGGTGGGAAGCTCATGGAGCATGAATAGAACCAGTGCTGTCTACCCACTCTTTGAAATTAACAAGAGTTTAATCACAACTTCTTAGGAATTATAGCTGTAGCCATATAGGTATGTGCTTAATATATTTGAATTGATAAAATGTCAAGGTAGTATCTTAATTTTAAGATCATTTTTATTTTCTGCAGCAATTTCTTCCTTAGGTAAGTATTTAATTACTAAATATTAATTTTAGTGATACTGATTTTGCTTATTGGAAAGCTCCTGTTTAAAAATGATAAATTGTGCCCAAATTTTGTAAAGTTATTGTAGAATCTGAAGTAAAGGTAAAAAGTAAATTAGCTTTCTGTATAAAAGCATATATCTATTTTCTAACTGTAATTTAAAGATCTAATTTCCACTTACTAAATGGAAAAGTACATTGTTGTTTATTTCAACATTTTCTTTCCATAGCTTTCACAGTGCACTTCAATTGCATTATAAAAATAAAAATATGGTAGCCTTCTTCATTTTTACAAACTGTTAACCCCTTACACTAAAAGACATCCATGTTACAAACACTGTACATATAATAGCTATAACAATATTTTACACATACGGGTATACATGCACAATAGACTTTCACTGTGATGCAGATAGATATGAATCACATTACTCAAAACAAAATGATAAGGGAGTTTCAACCATAAGTACTCAAATCCATTATTAGTTTAAAAATTGAAAGTCAGACTTCAATAATTAAGTTTAAAAAGTTACACCATAAGGGATAAAAAAAAATAAAGTATCTATGGTTAAAGCACAACTGTGAGGACTACCACGCTACAGCAAACAAGTCACAACACGACCAAAGCTCTGGATAAATGGGTGCACACATTTGGTTACCTTAAGAGAATGTACCGCAGGCTCGGGCTGCTGAGAGGGGGTGGTATGTCCACTGAAGCTAGCTGGAGAGGTGGGTGAACTGTTACTCCCATCAGCCCCTGATGACAACCTAAAAGAACCCTTAGTAGAAAATCAACAACTTTGTTATTAAAACAAAAGTCGTTTATAACTACATAGATGTCATTCAATATTCAGTTTCACTGCCAAGGGAGAACTAGTCATTCTGTCACTTTTTTTTAGCCTGTCCTAAAATGCTATCAACCTGTTAATTGAAGCACATTTAACCAAGAGTCATTCCTATACGTGTCCAGATGTCATTTCTGATATACCAAAGACACCAATGCCCTCCAAGAAATGGCCATTAAAAAACATTTCAAGAAATACTTTTGAAACACAAAATACTCAAGAGCAGGGAATTCGTGAGTTACTTGACAGCTGAGTTAAACTGCTTGCTCAGCAAGTCAAATGCCACTCTCTATGTGTCTCAGAAACTGTAGGCAGATTGCTTTCTTGCACTGGAGAAACTGTTTCTAATAAAACCTTTCTTTGAGGGAAAGACCTATAGTAGAGTATGTTTAGAAGAGATTTTACCAAACTCAACATTTTCTTTAACAAATAATTCCCTTGTTTTCTAACCTTTTAAAAAATGGAAACCAAAATAGATGCAAATTTACATGTTTTAAGTGCTTCTTCAATGCAATGGGTTAGAAATCAGAATGTGGGCAGGATTAATTAGTCCTGTGTAGGTCACAGTATCTGCATAAGAACTGGGAATTTCTCCCTAGGGCTCTGCACTTTTTAAAAAGAGTGCTTGGGGCAAGACTAATGGATCCAAAAGGAAAAAGGAGCAGTTACCTACTTTTCTAGAAAAATCAGGAATGGGAATTTTCCAAATCTGTCTTTAAACTGATCATTACACTCAGAGAAAATGAGGAATTTGGTTTTTGCCTATGAACAAACCTACTGATTTTACCGTCTCACCTATTAATCACTGCTCCATTTAAGTTGAGATCATCACTCACATTCCCTGTATAGGAGCCAGCGTAGGTGTATTTTACCCAAACAGTGGTCTGGGAAATTAGATTCCACCATCTCCACGGGACAGCTCTTACCATGTATACTTTTTAGGGACGGGAGACAGAAGTTTATCACTGTGCCAGTTACAGGTGTGGGCTGTATGTACCAGTGCTGTTTACAGAGACGTAAGTTAACAACCCATTGGTTTTTACAATGATTCTTATTTATGCAACTTGAGCTATTTTTTCCACTCGCCTATTATTTCTTCCTAGGACCCTGACAGCGGCCCTTTCCTCACTGCGAGCCTATTGAGACTACTTGCTTTTCCCTACTCAAAAGCTGTACCATTAACCAAGTCCTCTCACTCACTCTAGCCGAAAGAAAGAGGGAAAAAACAGAATGTAACATCTAGCTAACTTCTTCAGCTTCTGTCCCTAAGACTTAAATTATGATGAAATAGAATTGTCAAATATAAAAGCCCCCCCCTCTGGAAAGTGAAATTATACATTAACCTGTACTTAAAATTAAGATCAAATCAGACATAATAATTCCTGATACAAGTATAAGAAGGGAAATTATTGAATTTTAAAGATGGTTAAGGGGCACATGCTTCCAAATTCCAGACAGCATCTTCCTTGGTAGCAAGCAAATGGCTCAAAGCCATGAAATTACGATGGAAAGTCTCCTAAACACCCCTAGTCCTCCACTGTCCTCTTCCTCCCGGGCACCAGCCTCAGGAGCTCTTGAGGCTGCAGAGCTCACTGCACCTCCCACGAAGGACTCACCACCGCTCTGCCATTTTTCTTTTCCTGGGTCATCTAATCTGGCAGGCAATACCTCCCATTGTGGGATACCTTTCTGCTAGCTCATCTTTTCAAAACTTTTCTGCCCAGTTTTTCTCTTTCAAAGGATTTTTTCCCAAAATTTGGCAAAAGAAAGAGGCATATTAATATTGGTATGATTTTACATGGGCATCTTGGATTAAGAGTTCATAAACATTGTGTAAACACAAGGGAAGTCCTGTTCTGGGCATTCTTATTAAAGCATTTTCCTTTTAAAAAAAAAAAAAAGGCCACATAACCTATAGTATTCCATGGGGGGCGGCATTCCTTTCAGAGATTCAAATTCAAATTAGCTTTGTAGCTTTGGCTAGTAATCAGAAAATGAAGGGTCACAGGGTTATTTTTTGGGGGGGGGGTTGTTGGTACCAGGAATCAAACTCAGGACCTTGTGCTTGCCAGGCAGGCACTGTGCCACCGAGCTATATCCTTGCCCCTAAAGATTCATATTTTATGGGATTTTTAAAAAAATATGTGAAGCTATAAAGATGACCAAATGCCTAGTAAAAGTCAAAAACAATATGCTAAATAGTCTTCAAGAGTATAAATCAGAATCAATCAGCTCATACTCTCTATATAAAAGGTTAGCTTCACAGTGCTTAGCAGAATAAAACCAGTTAACCAATACATTGGCACTAAGATACTTTTTAATGAGTGAAAAGCCAGTGCACTGATGGTGTTAAATAGTGTCTAGGAGCATATTTCAGCGAGACTAAGCCCACTTACTTAAACTGTATTGATTGGCTTAGAAAGAGGGAATTTCAAAAAATAGAAAGTCTCAATAAAATTGGAAATGTGGGTCCTAGCCTGACATACTCATTTTCAAGCTATACATGAATACACAGTGCAGATACATGGCGTATGCACTACCTCTCAGGCGGCAGTCATTGGGACGGGGAAGGAGGAATTTTCTGGGATGGCCTAGAGACAGATGATGATGTCAGTTTATTTTCACAGCCAATGATCTCTTACAGTTCTCTTCATGAAAGGTCGAGAGTACCTTTATTCTTTTTTTCCATTTGAGGATGCTCAACGTTCACCCCCACATTAAAGAAGGAAGACAACACTGGAGACAGTAAGTTTCAGAGGTGACATCTCTAGTCCCATCCGCCCTCCCCAGTTTTAGGCACGCAGCAACTTTCTCTATGTGCAGAACTTTTCCTCTACCCCCAAGGAAAACGTTTCCTCTAGCAACAGAAGCCACCTGGTTATGCACAGCAAATGCAGCCAACGGACTGGTCTTCACTCACCGGGAGAGTGGGCAGGCATCGTCCTATTCCTCGGCACCCTTGCCACCACTGCCAGACCCGCCGGGCTCTGGGCCCCCAGCCTTTCTCCACATTTGAGCTGTTTCTAGATGGAGGTTGCCTTCTAGTCTGGGAGGCCTTATATTTGGAACAATATGGTACAATCACTCAGAAAAATACTGTTTCCCATGTCTCAAGAAAGCAGAACAAGAAGCTTAATGAGATGAACCACAATGACCACAATGGCAAGCTGTAACATGCACCTATAGCTAGGGAAAAAGTAAAAACAACAATCTTGTGTGTTAGCACTACTTAAAATTTCTTTTAAGTGTTTTGGTAAAGGTATAACTGCATTCTCAATCTAGGAAAAAGGAGGAGATAAATATAAAATTACACAGAAAAACTTGAGGCTATTTAAACAACTTAATTTCATGGGCTTTACCTGTGAGAAACATAATTAACATAAATCTTCCAAGTAATCAAACTGCTTAACTTCAGAATTTAACAGAAACTTTTACAATTGGAAGCACTGTGTTCTTTTTTTAGGAAATAAAAGTAAGATCTCCACATACACATATGCAAGAATACTCAGAAAACTGACCAGTGAGTTTTCAACCAAACTGCTACCCACCAAAGAATATGTAGTGAGCTAAGAAGGTCACCACTGCCTTAACGTATTTTACATAATTATAAAATTTCTATCAACCAGTTAACTTCAACATTCCTCTGCTTATTGCAACTAGAGATCATACAACTAAAATAGAAAATATGAAAAAATTTTTTCCTAAATTTCAGCTTTTTCCATGAATAAACTGTATAATTCTATCAAAATAATCAGAAGCAAAATGCACTATTTCAACATGGTTTCCTCTCACTGTAAATTTTCACCAAGACCTTTAATAAAGGACACTACACCCCAAGGAATAAGAGAACAGTAAGTACTGAGGCTAATTTTGGGACACTAAAAGTGAGAAGGAGATCTTAACTTTCATTGATTCACTTTCCTAGATGCTAGTGCTCTGTTCTAAATCATACTGGTCTTTCACTCCTTTTTAACTTTTGGAAATAAGTAAAAAAATGTACCACAGTCTTACATGAAGGAAGACCGGTGAACAAAGTCCATCACTGGTACTCATAGGACTATTTTTTTAATCTATGAAATTAGCATCAGAGCCTTTCAAATAAATCACACAGACTCTATTCTCACATACGACAGAAAATTACACACCTGCACTAGGGTCATCAGGATTACTCCAGTATAGCAACACTGCCTTCAACTTTGCTGTTTGGTGATTTCACATGTAAGTGTGCAGTGTCCATCCTCAAAAGAATTGTGTCCAACAGCTTATAACATGGTAGCTAGGTTAACCTCCCACTCCAATCTGCATAGCTCTATCTCTGAGATGAGAACCACCGAGCAATGCAAACTTACTTTTACAAATGTGGAGCTATGTCATCTAGATTTTGTGCTTTCTATGATTTATGTATCTTTCATACTTTATGCTTTTTGGATTCAACTGCTGAATAAAATGTGAAAGAATCCCTACTTTCATTTTTCCTTATTGCCTTTCTATTCTAACAAAACCTACTGTCCTACCCATTAGTTGTAATCAGTTAGAAGCCGTTCAGACACTCCATAGAAAAAGTACAATTATTTCCCACTTTGGGAAAGTATATACTATAAAAATAATAGCTATACATTTAAGTCTTATGAAAACTTCCATAGTAACTATATAGTATTATAATGTTAGTAATCACATAAGAGGAAGCAATATACAAGGGCCAGATTTTTGTGGAAGAATAAACTGCCCAATGATATAGCCATTTTCAAAGAAAAGAAACTCTCATAGCATCAGAATTACTAATTTTATACTCATGCAACTTTTTAAAAAATCTAAGTACAATGAAAACTGTGTTCAGGGACAACTTGGGAGTTCAAAATAGAGAAGACCGACTCTGGCCATCAACTGGGAAACATTTCCTAATTGTCTTACCAAAGTGACTTTTTGTTTTCTGAGGAATTTTGCTTTGTTTTTTTTTCTGCAGTTTCCTAAAATTTGTAAGAAAGAATGTTCCTACCAGTTGCACAGAAATTTGTATACTTGTCAGCTATTTTACATACACATTATTAGTATATCTGGCAAATTATTTGAGATTCCAAGATTGGTCTATGTTAAATGCTAATAGTAATTCTCTGCATCTAAGATTATGTGGGAGGCAAATGACAACTTACTCATGGTTAGTGCACATTATGGAAATAATGAATTCTAATGCCGTAAACAAACACCCTTGACCAGGAAACAAAAGTGTCCCTTAAAATATATGAGTAATTCTAAGCCTTTTACCCAGGACCTATAAGATCTTCCGTGAAAGTTGAAATTTGGCATATTTTCTATTATTGTCCTTAAAATAACTGACCTCTCCTTCAGTTTAAAGGAAGAAAAATAAAGCTATTGAAAATTTAAAAGATCCTCTAAACAAACTGAAAGTATGTTATTTATTTCTGACACGAGTAAAATTATTATAACGAATTTAAAGAGAGCTGGTGAGCTCAGTGGAAAGTATTGTGATTAAACTGTCCTTTTTGGTGTTTTACTATTATGTTTCAGTATGGCTATTTTTAGTAAAATTACTTTAATTAACAGTCTCAAGGTTTGTATTCTTTTGCCTTATATTACAAAGTTTTAAAAAGACTGTCATTTTAATTTTACTGTTATATATGCACCAAAACAAAAATAGGAGTTTTATGTTTTAAGTATTTTTCTTATGATTTTCAAACCAAAAAGATATATGTACTTTGGGAACCATAGTGAATATAGATCTTCTTCAGCAAAAGTACTTTTATATTCTTTATAATAAAATAATTACAAGGTTATTTCAAATTCTGATGAGATCCACATAAGTTATTTCTCCAAAATATGAAAATTATACTAATCACTATCATAATGCAGTGTTTCCCTACACAAGGGTGGCTATGGATCTCAGCCTGTCCAGTCTGTTTTCACTGAGTTTTATGTATTTTATAGGCAAGAACAGCCATGAACAGAACAGTCTTCAGAACAGAACAAAAGATATACAAAATGCAGAGACTTGTACCCTCCACTTCTCAGAACTATTTTTCATGAGCTAGTTGCAGCAACAACCCAACTTTATGATAAAGAATAGCCATATAAAGTCATTGCCTCAGAAAATGCAGCGCTACTCCAAAAACTTGGCTGTTGAAATGGAATTCTTTTTGAATTTTATAAAATTACTCGTTTCACACAAATTTTTATAAAATTATCTATAATTATGGAGTATAAATCAAAAAGGGAAAGTATACACTTTAGGTAGGTAAGCAATAGAGAAATGTCAAGAAATAAGAATCATTGAGTTTCTTTAAGTGTTTCAATATAATATACTATAGTCAACTGTTCTTACACTCTGTAACTATAGAACCCCTGTAATGGGGCTATTGTGGGCTTTTTGTGGAAAATACAGTGCTTCTGAAATTTGTGAAGAAAATAAAAGTGAAAAATTTTGAGAGGGAGGTAATGGGGCTAATCCAGGGTGCACTCTGTCATCACCAGGCAAACCATAGACAGAAAGATTCCTCTTAGAAGACTCATGGGGAAGGCCATCAAGAATGAACTATTCATTGGAAGCCTCAGTAATAAAAAAAAAAATTGGAAAGTAAACAGTAACCTTGTTTTTAAGTTAATAGGAGTGGTTATCATGCACTCTGACTTGGAGACTTCTACCCTTTGGTAGGAAGAGAGGGGAAACCAATTTTCACATAGACATTAGTGTGCGATTTGTATATGATCTCCAGAATGTCAAGGGTCACAGGTTGGAGGATCTTGCAAACTTCTCTGTCCTGATATGGGCATTCAATTCCACGCCAATAACATTTCCCCTTCCAGTTATGATAATTCTAATGATAAATAGCCTCCTCTATTTAAGGGTGCACAGGTTCTTAAGATCTAACCGTTTCTTTTTTCCTTGTTCTCAATGGGTTATATATGTAAATGAAGAAAACAAAAATGACCTTTCCAAGAAAAAAGAAACTTTTTTTCATAGCTGTGCTTCTCTTCTCAATTTGGAGTGAATGCATGGCATTATTATTCTTCACAGGCATACTGGAAAACACTAAAATAGCCAACATTACATGTTATATAAAACATTCAAATCTCAAGGATTATCACTGATCATTTTATTTATGGCTGCTGAAATGGAGAAAATTACCTAAAAAATAAAGTTATACATCAACTCTTTACACTATTTCATTATAGTTCAGAAAAAAATGAAAAATTTTAAGGGTCAATTCTTCCTGAGAGAAATTGTGGCTTTTACTCTGGAACAATTAAAGAGGGCTTCAGCCATCCCTATCTTCTTCATGAATGCCTGTGTGTATACACATACACATACCTTTCAAACTGAGCAAAATCACATTCAATAAAATTATATCTCTTATACAATGCAGGCTTACCTTTTGGTGTAAATCAAATGAAATGCTTTTGTAACAAATTTTAGAGCTTCACCTTGTTTTATATTTTTTAAAATTTATTTATTTATTTATTTGTACTGGGAATTGAACTCAGGACCTTGCGTTTGCTAGGCAGGTGCTTGTGCCACTGAGCTGTATCCCCAGCCCTCATCTTGTTTTATATAAGAAGCCAGCTCTGGAAGCCTGAAGATTGGTGAGGTAAAGTGGTTGCCTGTTTCATAAATACATTTAATTTTTTATAAGCACCAAAGCTTAGTCAAACTATCATACAGTGCCTCACACCTGATCAGAACATATACCTAGTTTAAGATGAAGGATGAATTCAGTCTTTTATTATTATAGAGCAAGAATATATGCCTCACTTAATCTCATAAGGAAAACAAGATTTTATTCAGTTTGGTCAACCTGCATTCTGACATACTGTAAAACTGCACTAGCACACAAATAGAAGCTCAGGTTACAATAAGCAACTTTTTTTTCTTTAAAAAAATAAAAGAATGAAAATATATTAACAAACACATACATTTAAAAAATAGAGCAATATAAGAATACAAGCAATACTGAAATTCAGAAAAGGTGATAGGAAATTAATAGTGGTTGTTGTATTACATATTGATGTCTTCAAAATGGTTACTCAAGAAAACACATATGAACACGTAAGGTTGGTCAAATAATCATTAACTGTTCCTTTCAATAAAATGATAGCAGTCAGTAGTACAACTATGTTAGCTATCCTGTACATATATATAAATATAATTTTCCCCTTCTTTCGTCTTTTCCCTCATCCCAGTTGTTCTTTACTTTTGAGCAGTTTCCTTTCATTTCACAATGTCTAGCATACCTCCTAATTTTATTCACTCTTTCAGGTTCTTACACTAGTGAGACAATACATTGTTTACATGTGTGAGTCTGATTTATTTCACTTATGAGTATGGTCTCTAGTTGTGACCATTTACATATGAAAGCCATGAGTTCATCTTTCCTTATACCTAAGTAATATTCCATTATATAAAAAATACAACTTTTTTTAATCCGCTTTTCAGTGGGTGGACATTTGGGTTGCTTCCACGATTTAGTTATTACAAATTGCACTGCTATAAACATGGGTGCACATATGTCACTGTGATATGATGTTTTCTGTTCTTGTGGGAAAATACCAAGTGGAATAGCTGGGTTGAAAGGAACCTCTAGACCTAGTTTGCTGAGGAATCTCCAAACTGATTTCCACCATGGTTTCACCAGTCTGTGTTCCCACCAGCAGTGAAGAAGAGTTCCCATTTCTCCACAGACTCACCAGTATTTGTTATTGGTTGATTTCTTAATGATAGCTATTACTCAGGTGAAGTGAAATCTGTGTTGTTTTGCTTTTCTCAAATGACTAATGATGTTGAAGATTTTCTCATGCATTTATTTACCTTTGTATTTCTTTATCTGAGAAGTGTGTATTCACCTCAGATGCCCTTTTCTGGATTGGGTCTTTAAATTTGGGAGGGCTGATGTCTTTTTAATTCTTCATATGTTCTAGATAGAAGACCTTTGTCTGAGGGACAGCCAGCAAACATTTTTTCCCAATTTGTGGGGTTTTTTTTACTCTTCTGGTGATTTCTTTAGATGTGCAAAGAGTTTTCAGTAAGATGAGACCCCAGTTATTGATTCTTTGAAGTATTTCCCATGTGTTTGGTTTTTGTTCATGAACTGTCTGCCTACCCCTAAGTCTTCAAGAATTTTACCTATTTTCTCTTCCAATAGATTTAGTGTTTCTGTTTTAATATTGAGATCTGTGATCTATTTTGACTTGAGTTTGGTGCATGGTGATAGACTTGGGTCTATTCTCAGTCTTTGGCAAGCGGCAAGCCAGTTTTTCAAGCACCATTTATTGAAGACACTATCTTTCTTCCATTGAACTTATTTGGCTCCTTTGTCAAAGATTAGGTGGCTGAGTGTGTTTGTGGTTATGGTTGTTTCTACAGAAATCATGTTGCTGAACTTTGTTTCTTAATCCACTCTGCCCGTCTGTTTTTTTTTTTTTGACTGGTAAATTAAGGCCACTTACATTAATGGTTACAACTGATATGTGTTGGCTTATCTTTATCATGTTATTTACTTGCTGTTGGTTTCCTACTTTTTCTCTCTGTTTAATTGCTTCCTTTGCTCAAAGATTCCTTTGTATTGCTGTTCTTGAAAGTGTAGTCATTGTTTCCTCTGTCTAGAATATCTTTTAGAACTCCTTGTAAGGTTGGGTTAGCACTCATGATGTTCTTCAGTTGTTCTTTGTCGTGGAAATATTTATTTCTCCATTAAATTTGAAGAATAGTTTTGCAGGACACCTCAGTCTTGGTTGGAAACTGTTTTGTCTCAGGACCTGTAATACTTCACTCCAAGCTCTTCTTGATTGGATGTTTTGTTGAGAAATATGCTCTGATTCTAATGGGCTTTCTGATTTGTTTCTTTTCCTTAGTGGCTTTTAATATTCTGTTCCTTTGCTGTATGTCTTGTATCTTGATTATTATGTGTCTGGGTGTAGTTTTACTTTGGTTATGGCTAGTTTGAGTTCTATATGCCTCAGAATTGTTTCCATGCTTGGGAAATTTTCTGCTGTTATTTCTGTAAATATTCTCTTTATGTCATTTGTGTTGCCTCCTGCTGTTTCATCGACTCCTATTAGTCTCACATTATTTCTCTTTGCCTCATCTTGCAGCTGTTGAATTGAATTTTCCTGGTTCCTTGTTAATTTTAAGAGGTCCTTCCTCTTGCAATCATTAGCCATGCTGTCTTCAAGAACTGAAATCCTATCTTCAGCTTCATTCAAGTGGTTTTGCCAACTTTCAGTGGAAGTTTTGATTTTCTGAGTATTTCTTTGAATCTATTTCATGCATTCTAGTTCACTCCCATATTTTTCATTTAATGTTTCCATCAGTTTCCTATGCTCACCTATTTTTTCATATATGTCTTCTGTAGATGCCCAAAGCAATTCTTTTATTATTGTTGTCATTTCATTTTTTACCTGAGAGATTATTTCTGAGCTGATGTCTTCTATGGCCTGATAGAGTTTTTTCTTTATTTCCATTGCAACCATTTCAGCAATTTCAGGTGTATGTTTACCAAGTTTTCCTATGTCAATGTCTCTTGGAACTGTTCTTGCTGGGGTGGAGTTCCGAGATTGCATTTTGCTCCTACGTCTTGTCATTTTTGATGCCGGAGGCACAGAACCCAGTCTCCCTCTTCTCTGGCAGCTCAGCAAAGCTCTCAAGCATCCCTAGTTATCTTGGTAGTCAGATTTGCCCCTCAGTGGCCACTAATATGGGCTGCTCACTCTGGCATCTTCCAGTGGTTGGCAGAGTGTACCTAGTTCTCTCAGGCCCAAGACATGAACCACAATGTCTGCGGATCGCAGACTGCCTGCTCAAGTGTCCCCAAGGCAGCTCAGGGCATGCATATGACCCAGAAGCAGGCTGCCCTGGTGGTGTGATCATGGACCTCTTGGTCCTGTGTCCCCAGACAGTTCAAAGTACAGGCAGAGCCTAGACATGAACTGCAGGGTCACCAGCTTGAGGACCACCTGATTTGGTGTCTCCATGCAGCTCAGGGCACATGCAGGAGACAAATGAGGGCTATACTGGCAGTGGTTGTGGCCCACCTGTTTCTGTGACCTCTGGGAGGTCAGGGCACATGCAAAGCCCAGACACGAACCACAGTGTCAACAGTTTGTGGACTGCCTGATCTAATAGCTCATGCAGCACAGGGCACACACAAGCAGGGCCCAAACACACATGGGCCTTTTGAGCCAGCTTCTCCTGGCTGCATGATAAGAAACTTTAAAGGTCACCTTGGCAAACTATCTAACAGATTCCTATGCATAGACTTGCAGATCTGGGACCTTCTACTTTGTTCTCATTATATTTAGTTGGTTGCAGTCAAAGTCCATCTTTCATTTAAATTAACTATAAAACCTATAAATAAAATCATATATTCAGTAAAAAATTGAACATTTATCAAGCACCAAACACAATAACATACAATTCCAATACATTTTTTGAAAGAGAAATATAGTGTGTTCAAATTATAGATTCTAAAGTCATGTAGATTAAATTCTTAACCCAACACTTATGAGCTGTATTTCCTCATCTATAAAATATAGGTAATAATGGTACAATGCTCTACAGTTATAGTAACTTTTAAGAAAAGATCTCTCAAAGCACCATCTGGCTTCTATAAGTGTAAAGTATTTGGCTGTTATTATCATGAATGTTTTTGCTTTGGTTGCCAACACATTTCATAATGTATCAATGTACTTTCACATGTTTATTACATACTGCAGTAGTTCTTGACCAGTGGCAATTTGCTCCCCTAGAGTATACATTTAGTTAAAAAAAATCTATAAACACTTTCATTTTTTAAAACTGAGAAGCTTCTACTAGCATTTTGGGGAGGTAGATGCCAGGGATGCTGTGAAACTTTGTATTATACACAGGACAGTCACCTCACGGGAAAAAAATTATCCAGCTTCAAATGTTAATATTGCTAAAGTTAAGAGACTGAGTTAGAAATACAGAACTATACTGAAAACCTTCAAGGCAATACATCTCCTTGTAGATGCTTAATGTGAGAAGTTGCATGTGAGCTTCAAACACCTTAAAACTCCCTAAGCTTTAGTCCTCAAGTGGCTTATGTATAAAGACATCCATATTGCCATCTATCAATGAGAAATTATTTTTTCTAACAAGTGGGATAAAATTTAAAATACCCAACATCCCACTGTAACAAAAATACTACAAGAGAAAAAACACTGGTAAGCACAAGGCCATGACCCAAAGAACAGTGCGTCCTAAGAGCAGAGATACAGTAAGCTGCAACACCTTGACAACACTGAGAAACACCCCATATAGAGAATGAAGTTGGCAGACAGTGTTTTGTGGACACTACAGAAGAAAAGAAAGCTTCCTTAACAATACACCAGGCAAACTCTCTGCACTTAACTTGAAGCAGTCACATTAGGAAAGAATAAAATCACCAGCAAATAGAAGTGACCTCCCTGACATCCAGTTACCAAAGACAGCATTATGCAACACACATAATAGTGATCACTCTTCTCTACATATAGCTGAGTGGGGTGGTCTGTGTACATGTTTGTCTCCTGGGTGGAGGACATTTTGTGAGCACGTTAGTCCTAATGGCCCTCAGGCACTATATTCCTCCTACATGATCGGACTGTCCTACATACTGTCAGTGACAGGATTCAGTCTCGGCAGTATGAGCTCCTACTACATTTGAACACCTTCTATGATTGAATATAAAAATAAACTGCATATAGAATTGAAAAACTCAATAGCAAGAAAACAAATAAGCCAGTTTAAAAAAACAGAAGCAGCAGCTGAACAGACATTTCTCAAAATATGACATACAAATGGCCAGCAGGAAAAATGCTTGGCATCGTTATCCTCAGGGAAATGCAAATCAAAAATCCAATGAGATTCCATGTCACTCCAGTGAGAATGGCTATCGCTAATGGAGAAAAAGGTAAGTATTGTCAAGAGTTCAGAAAAAAAGGAACTCACAATGTTGGTAGAAATGTAAATTAATAAAGCCATTTTGGGAAACAAAACTATAGCTTCTGTAAATTCTAGCAATGTCACCACTGGATATATATCCAAAGGAAATGAAATCAGCATGCCGAGACATCCGCACTTCACTGCAGCATCACTCACAGTGTCTGTCATTGAGTGGATAAAGGAAATGTGATCACACACACAGAAAGCAAAATGTATACTATATAGTCATAAAAGGATGGAATTATCATTGGTAATGACATGGAGGAACCTGGAGAGGCAGAAAAGTCCACTTCCAACAAGGGTGGCTACAATAGCAGGTATGTATCAACAATGCAAGTATAGTTGCTTACTAAACTACATGTCTAGCAAGTTATACTACATGAAATAAATCAGGCAGATAAAGACAAACATTTCTTTGATGGGCTTCTATTAGGCAAATCTGTATATTTTAAACAAAGTCTAAATTTCCATTTCTTCTTAGCCACTTATTATCTGAACAAAACAAATTCATCCTGAAATTCTGAATCATCTCCATTGATTTTTAACACCAAAGTAAGCTCAGATAACTGAAAAGATCACTAGGAATGATTAACGGAAGTAGAAATAAATTTTACTGAGACAGCGTCCAAAGTATATGCTAATTTCCAATAAAAACACTATGAAAATTCATACATCAAGTGTAAAAATTTCTTAAAATATCAGCTGAAGTGATGTTATTCTCAATTTCAGTAAGTGTAGCCTGCAAGTTTCCAGCTAATTCCAGCTAAGGAAATCAAAAAGCAGTATTTATTCACTCACTTGTCATTCCTTACGCCCAATAATGGGTAAGTCTGTGGAGTCACTGTAGAGGTGGTATGGAGCTTGAATTCAGAAAACTTAAAATCTTACCCTGGTGACACATCCATAGAAAAACAAATAATTCAGAACAGGATCTTAGAATATAAAACACAGCAGCAAGAGGGGAGGAGGCATGTAGAAGTCAGATGAAAGAGAACTTTCTATGCCTTATGAAGGAACTGACATGTATTCTATGTAGAGCCATGAACTGAAACAGAAAATGATTTGTGCTTTATAGATTGGTGTGGTGGTATCGTAGAGAATGATCTGGGTGAGAGAAGACTAGCTGGGATGAAGTTCCAACTAGGAGGTTAACAATTTTTTATTGCCTGCACTGGAAACCAGAAGGAATAAAAAGGACGATGTTGATGGATTAAGGGGCAGGACCCTAGGAATCTTAACATCTATCTGAGTGTACACAGTAAGGTTGAAGAGAATCTAAAGTGGCTCCTAGCTCCTGGCTGGGTAACAGCCACATGGTTATGCCACCAAGCAGATTTGGAAATAGCACAAAGAGCATATCTCATTCCTTCCTTGGTTTTTCAATGTCAAGATCAAAGAGACGTGCAAAAATGCAAAACCCGGGAGCAGTCTTTCTTACAGATACACCGCAAATGGTTTTCTTGTAAGAGTTTGCAAAATATACAAATTATAAATGATTTCAACTTCATACAATGTTCACAATATTGCAGATGAAAATATCTGATTAAATATTATAATGTTCTTGGGAAAAATATTTTGAAATATCCTTACTCCAGGTGAAATTTTTTTTTTATTTTTAAAAAAGTAAAGTACAAAAACATATTAACAGACACCAATTAGCATAAAAAATAGTACAATCACAACTAATCTAG
>PVLD010009621.1:57933-75972 GCA_004027595.1 Dinomys branickii
GATATCTTCGAAGTGTAAATATATGAACCCATATACAGACATGCAAAATTAGTCAGACAATTAATCCTCTCAACAACAGAAAAAACACAAAAACCAAAAATCCAAAGACAAAAAACAAAACAGGCAAACAACAACAATAACAACAACAACAACAAAAAACACCAATAGTTGCTGCTTTGCATATTGATATCTTCGAAGTTCCAGGTGAAATTTATAGACATATAAATGTAGTCCCCAGGAAAAAAAAATGAAAGTAATTACAGAAGTGTAGCAGGATTCTTTTGTATCACAGTTATACAAGGCAACATTCAGGAGCAAAAGCCTTACTATCTTGAAAGGGCTAAGACAGCAAACATCTTGTATCACCCTGTTACACTATGAAGCCAGAGCAACAACACACCATAATAAAGAAGTCCTGGTTAAAATAGCTATTAAATAATAGGTAGAAAATACAGATACATCTTCCAACTACACTTACATACATTCTGCCTCCAGGTAATAAGTTTATGTGTTTAATTTTTATCTTTTTAAAATATACTTCTAAGGAGAAACACTGAAATGTCTAGAGTGAGAGAGGATGAACACATCTGAATTGTGTTCTGATCAAGTTAATATTAAATGGTAGAAAGTTCTGGCATCGTTGCTGACAGGAACATATGTGAATACCTTTACCTCTTGCGTTCATTTTTAAAAAAGAAGAAAGGACATGAGCATGACACAGAATACAAGGGCATGGAACTGAATTACCTGTGCATGCAGAAGAGAAAAAAAGCAATGCTAATTAATATTGCATCTGACTACAGAGCACAGCCCATTAATAACTGTGCTAAACACCTCAGCATGGCATCACAGGCCAGTGGAACACATGTAGAGCTAGAGACCCAGGGACTAAAGAGCTATTTAAAATAAACATTTAAGTTGACTATGAAATATTAGATTGTAAGGTGGTATTTTCTGCCATAGTAAGAAGGTCAAGACAGAGGCCAATGGAGAGGCAGAAGAGTCCACTTCCAACAAGGGTGGCTACAATAGCAGGTATCTATCAGCAATGCAAGTAAGTACAGTCACTTGCTACACTACGATTCCACCCACGCCTGCTGTTGCTGGTCTGCCCATCAGAGTACTAACAATGATCTTATACTCTCAGATACACATACTGTAACAATGGCCAGAATGGATCGAGGCAACCATGGCCTATGCCTTCTTAGTAAAAGTAAAATTGCTAACAGAGAAGAATGAAACTGGCCACCAGTGAGAACATTGTCAGAACACAAAAGTTCTCCTTGGTTGTCAGTTCCTCAGAGAGGCCTTTTCTAACTGCACATATAACTTCCACTCACTGCAGGTGCACTACCATTATATATCCTGATTTTGTTTTCTTCATTGTGGTTACCACCTCCCAGTACTACAGATGCAGTTTTTAAGAATAATCCACATATTAAACTATAAGTTACAGGAGGTCAGAGACTAAACCTTCCTTGCTCAATACCATATTCCTCCACAGCATCAGTGCATACAAAATGCTCAAAAATATTTAAGAGATGAAAGATGGAATGAATGGCCTTCAATGACCTACAGAAACCCCACTCCTATTAGTAAAGGGTTTTGTGGATACACTAAGAAAGGTTACAAGGCCCACTAGTCACCTACCGTGATAACTCCCTGAATGTCCCTGCACCAATCTGATGATAAATGCCAACATTTCTCATGTCAAAAAGCAAGATGTTTGAGATTCTGGAGATAGAAGACAGTATAGATGACTGAATAAAAAATAATTTCACCTTATCCCTCTATACAAATTTTGGCCACATGTTAATGTCACAAACCAAAATTGTCTGGTTAAAAGCAGTTTATTTTTCCTGACATTTCAGGGTGAAAGACGAAAGAAATCAGGTGGCCAAAACTCTAAAGGCATTACCTAAGTAAGTTAACCCTGCATCTGTGCAGCCACATTTTTCTGAAAAGTTGACTGAAAAATTTCTAGAAGGTGACACTGTGAAGTTTTAAGACAGCCAAATTTTAAGAAGAAACTTCTAAGAATTAGAATTTTTACAGCAGTATTATCCTAGAGAATAGATCAACCAGTAACTTTTCCAAGGCAGTCAGAGCTGTACTGGAAAAAAGTGTTTAAAAGTATTTTTCTGACACAGGAGAAAAATGACCCAGAGACTAATGAGCTCCATAAACTATTCACTGCCTGACCCTCAGCAAGTCACTCGTCCTCAGTGCCACAATGCAGAGGCTATCACTCAGCTCCACGCAGAGGCTGGGAGAGGTGACTCATAAGCCTGATTGCAAAGCACTCTAAAACACAAAGTCCTACAAAGAGGCTTGATGATTGCCAGGTTGCCGCCATCAGTTACCATCAAAGCACTGTGAATGCATTTCGCTAATCATTCAAGTTTTAATTTATAAATAACAGTTGTACATACTTGTGGGTACGATGTGAACATGGCACTGCTTGATCCTTTTACCCCATCTCTTTGCCCCCGCTTCTTCTGATGTCCTGGTGACCAAGATCAGTGAGTGAGCACCCTTCTCACGTGGCTGTAAGTCTCTGGCTAAGCCGAGGAAATAGTGCTGGAGACCTGCTATGCTTTGTTTTACCCTGTTCGTTCCTAAGCACTTACAGGTCCTGTTCAATGAATTGATGATGCATAAATGGCCATCCAAAGGCTTTTTCTGCTCCTTATAGGCCCACAAAACACACATATCAGAAGCTACATATATGGTTATCATAGGAAAAGAGAATATGAGTGTGGATGACCTTAAAAATGCAAAATTCACCTAATTTCTACCCATGGTCTGCAATTTTCCATTTTTCCATGAAAGGTCCACACCTGAGGAAAATGGAAGATTAATCACTTTCAGGCCTCCCTGGACAGAATGAGTTTCCTCACTCACTGGTAAGCCTGGATGTAGAAATTCTCTTATCTGTGAAGGGGCACACAGAAACCCGTGTTCCTTCCAAGCTGCCAAGCATGTGATATCTATTTTAGAGGCAAATCTGTCTCTTGTTATTTTTCTAGCATATCTCTAAAACAGTCAAGGCCACCAAAATTAATACACTCAATCACTCGCTGAAGTACAGCTAGAGCCACGATAGATACGAATTTTAGAAAAATAAACACTTGCTAGTAATCTGTACAACAATCATCTTTTCTATGTAAAAGGGTCTTGCGTTTTCAAGTCAAATGCAACCATCTAGAACTCCACAAAAATTTTCATCCAAAAATTTCTACTTCCGTCCCTACTTCAAAAACAGCACATTTCCAATCCCAATATTGATAAGGCATGTTTGGGCATGTTTGGGACCAACAAGACAAAGCAACTTAGACTAATGAAAACAGAAGTAACAAATATTTATTGGAAAGAGTATGTGTATACAATGAAGTCTTTACAAATAACAATTATAGGAAATTCACTGTGAGGCAATTATCAATGCAGCTTTTACAATTGACAATGAGCTCGTAAATTACCTTTGTCAGAAAGTGCCCCTGAGGCTGTGCAACCCAGCACCACGTGAACACAAGCTAGAGAGCAGCAGCATGAAGGAAAAGCACGTTAAAAAATTGATAGGTTTTATTATTTGAGGGCCTTGAGTGGAGGCCTGGTAAATAATTCTTACTAAATAGTTCAGGGATTATTTTAAGCGTTTACTCTAGAAATTTTACAAAGTACTGTATTTCTACACCTGTAAACAGTGAAATTTTTTTAACTACCCACTGACCTTTGTTAAGTGTGAAACTAGTAAGTAACAACCCTTCACCCAGGGTTCTTAGGGTTATCCCAGGAAACGGAAGTGAAAAGAAGCTACTACTGGCCAAAAAGCAGTCTTTTCAAAATTGTTCCTTTAAAAACACTCCATGTGTCCATGTAGTCCACTTCTCCCTCTCGGCGAACCCCTGTCTGCAGACTCTCCAGCACCTCAGGAAAATCAGCTCCCTCTGGCATCTGCGATTCCAGGAGTGCTTTGAGACACACAAATAACGCAGCCCTCTTTCACAATTTTTATCTTGTTTAAGACTTTTATAACTGTTATTGTATAGGTTAAGGGTACAGAAACAACTTTTTAAAGTGAAGAAAAAAACCCAAAAAGGAGACTGCTAACCTCCTTAAAGTCCTTGGACTATTTTTGTTAGTTTTATTTACCTAGTTATTGCTAGGAAGCAGCTATATTAGCAAAAAGATTGGACAGATAAATGTACAGATTACAGAAGAAATATAAATCTGACTCAAATGTAGTACAGCAAAAATAAAGGAATTGGTACTGTTTTCTCATGACCTAACATGCTTCTCCTGTACTACAGAGCAACATGCAAAGCAGGAGTTCTAATGTTTGACTGATAACAAATAACTAATAAACTCAGGACCAGATGGAAGCATTTTAGATTGATAAAAAGCTGGCTCTAAAAGAGGGCTCTTTTTAATAGTCAAAATATATCAGCTATTTTGACACCCAAGGCAGGTGTGTCTTAATGTCAAAGAGAGATCATTTTTTATTTAAAGATTTTCATATGCTAGGAAATTTATTATCCATAACTGTAGAGATCTCATAAATACAAAACATAAAATGGACCCTCAGAAATAAATCACAACCCAGTAAATTCAATCACAATTAAATTGTGTGGGAATGATGGATCCTCACACGTTCAGGTGCATCATAAGTAATGAGTGCCAAAATTAACAGAAGCTCCAGTTAGAATATGAATGACAACTGTCTGATAAAAACTGCTTTTTAAACAAAAGCAGCTTTAGCAACTTTGTGTTTTGAAATGTATTATTTCTCTGAAACAAGCCTCACTCACCTTCTATTTGTTTCATCTCAATCCTATTTTAATACATGTTTCCTTGGCCCATAAAACACTCTTTGTCAATAAGTTCTACAAATGGTGAGATAATTTGCAATGATGGCTCAGGGGCTTTACCAGCTGGAGAGGAATGTGGAAAGGCTCAAAACTGGGCTTTCTAAATGGTCACCTGTGAAGACAGCGGCTCCTGTGCACTCATGGAAGCTGGTTTTAGTGGCGAGGGTTCTATTGGTTAGGGAACCTAGTTATATTAAGCTTTGGACATTGGGGGGATAAAACAAAATCTGGTGCACATAAAATCTTTTGCCCCTCAACCATCATCCACTTAAAGATGTACCTGGTTAAGGATCTTGATCTTGACCTATTTATCAAAATCAGGCACAAGAATGTGGCAAGATATCTTTCAATCTACATAAAATATTTGTTTTCTTGTGGCTATATATGATGCTTACTAATTCAAAAATCAAAGAGTTTAGGGGCTGGGGATATAGCTCAGTGGAATAAGCGCTTGCCTAGCAAGCGCAGGGTCCTGAGTTCGATCCCCAGTACCGCAAAAAAAAAAAAAAAAAAAAAAAATCAAAGAGTTTAATTATAGAAAATGCTCGGTATTATTGACACCTTGATTTGAATACCATATTACCTTAGTACTGTGCTATACTTTCTATTTTAGACATATATTGTATGTTCATTTTTAATGCTTCAGTACTAGTGAGTCTTAAATACATGTTCATTGTTGTAAGCCTAGAGAGGGGCCCTATTTCTTGCTGGCTATCACTATAGACACTTTAGTCTACAAAATGAATCCCATAAATCACATCCTTTGAAAAAACACTTTATTCCGCACATATTGTTCTTTCTGTGTATTAAAAGCATAGCTGACGTGGATTTATATGCTGGTTTTCTTCCCTTATTTTCCTCAGTCCAGCTACACTGCAAAATCCTAATGTGTGACACCATGTCTTTGTCATCTTTTTTGTAGTAATTTATTTTGTCTTATCCCAGAGTTGAATTCATGAAGTATGCTACATATTTATATAAAGAGTATATATTGATTATAAATTACAGGCAAATAAAAGTTGATTTTCTTTTATTTCCTTGATCGGCATTTTCTTTCATAATGATTTATAAAATTCCTGTGTGATATCAAATCCTCATTTATTATATGCAATCTTCTGATATATTTCAAATGTGATCTTTTAAAAATATATTAGTTTCATTATCCAAGAGAAAATATCCTATTTTACGTCTTTAATTATCATTTGTACCAATTTTTAAGGAATCTTCTCGAACAATAATACAAATAGCACTGTAGTTTCTAAAACTAAACAGACTGTTCATGATTTGGGACTCTCTGAAATACTGCAATTCACAAACTGGCTTTAAAGTATATCTCAGCAGTGTTGGTAGGACGTGCCAGCCACCAGAGTGGAGCAAGGAGCTCAGTGTTCACTAGAGAGGACCTTCCATGGTGGCTGTGCAACCAGCCACGCGCACTTCCTATGACCTCCTCTTCAGCACTGGCAGAACTAACTCAACTGGTACCATCTATCTCTATTTTTACAGCACAGCCCTTCAGTCTGGAGCCTAGTAACTTCACAAAGATATAAGACATAGACCCAAGCTTTTTTATGTCTTTATGCTTGAGATGGTCAAGGGAAAAAGAACTACACTTAGAATTGAAGAAAGTGAGGCCTTTGTATCTAGTAAGAATGAATTCACAGGCTGGGGATATAGCTCAGTGGCCTAGTACTTGCCTGGCAAGCACAAGGTGCTGAGTTCAATTCCTGGTACCAAAAAAAAAAGAATTCCCAAGCATTTATCACGTTCATTTTAAACTATGTATATTGCAAAGGAAAATTAATGTCTTTATATTCACTATGTTTGATTTATATAAGGAATTAAACATTAAGGAGATTGCATACTCTCTCTCAAAATGCACATAAGCTAACACAACTCAGACTAGTATGGTGAACCAACTATATGGGTATGTAATGTGAAAGGTACCTCAAACATTTCATATATATATATATATATATATATATATATATATATATATGGGTATATTGTTTAAACAGATTTAACAGCTATCTGATAAAATTTTATTAATTTAGAATTCAATGAGATTAAACAACCTAAAGTGACACAAGCACTTATAAAGACTCAAAATGTTACAGTATTTTAAATTTTAAGGAATTTCAGTATCAAAACAAAAAGGACACAAACAGATAAACACAAACTTTCTCCAGACAGAGTTACAGACTTGCAGTACTAACAGAACCTTGAACACTGCCTGTGACTCCCTTTCGTATACGTATGGCACATAAGGTGCAGGGACATTAGGAGTGTCCTCTTGGTTTAGCAGCTAACTAAGGACAGATCCAAGCCAAGATTTAGTTCTTCTCTTTTTTTGTGGGGGCAGTACCAGGAATTGAACTCAAAACCTGTGTTTGCTAAGCAGATGCCTTTGCCTCTGAGCTATATCCCCAGCCCCAAGGTTTAGTTCTGGCAAATCCCTCTTCTGCATCCTTTCAGGAAGTTTACGGTGCCTGTTTTAACAGAATGCAGTCTCATCACTGATTCTGTCTCAGTTTTCTAAATATGATAAAGTTATGATTCGCTCATCCTTTTTAAAATGACAGCATTTAAAGTATATCTCAAATGACAGAAATTTATATACTTTGTCTTATTTCCTAAAGAATACAGATACTTGACTATCTTACTTTTACTACGCATATTGTGGTCATACTTAGGTAATATAAATGTTGACTAATTATATTTGTCTACTTTTCATATAAAGGGTACATAATTGCCAGCTGTTAAGAGGCACCAACTTTAATTTTTAAGGCATTATTTTATGAGCATGTTTGCCTTGCTCGGACTACAATAAGAAACTAGAACTATAAGACTTTTAGATGAAAATGGCGCGAGTCTCATTATAGGAATGGTCAGAAGCAGAAAGCAGAGAACAGCATGGTTCAGACGTTCTGTCCCATCCGCCAGAGAGGAGACAGCCTGCAGCAGAAAGCAGACACCCCGAGAGACCGTGCTTCACTAAGACTCACAGCCATTTTATGAGCAGCCACAAAGCCAACGTTCACAGTTTACGGCTTTCATGATATCTGTATTTTTATAGTGTTCATAGACATTAAATTAATTAGTAAAATAAAGACTGTGCTCTGTTTTCTGCTTTCCATGAGCTGATTACATGACGTATTAGAAACAGGAAGACGGTTTTATTTTTCACTTCTTATTTTTGGATTTACTTTGGAAAAACAAAAGAAGAGCAGAAAACCATTTCTGTTGTTACGAGGCAGTGTTCTGTTCTTTTATGGATACCACTCAGACTTTGCCCAAATATTCTTTGGAATTTCTTCCCATTCCAACATATATGATTCCAGTTAATATGACTATGCCACAAAGCCTGATGCTGAAGAGGATCCCATAAACTTTTTGCAAATTCTTCCAAGGACAAGTAACAAAATGTTGTAGTTTAATGGCTATTACAAAACAAAAATAAACTTTAATGTGCCCTACCCAACAGAAAGAATTACAGTTAGAAAGACCAGCATAGTTAGAAAGGACAACACTGTTAAGTTTAAATGGTTGATAACAGCCCTTGATAATTCAGCAAGTGACTGCTAAACAATAATTGCATAAACTCAGTAATTGCACGAGTTAAATACGGTAAGTAGCACAGCTGTATTTTCCCTTTATGTTTTTATTTCACCTGCATTCTTTCATTAGGAGGAGGATTTCTTATGACAGATCAGATTTTATAAATGAACATGAAACTTTAAGCATGAGGAGATGGTAGAAAAATGTCATAAACTCTTTCACTTAGAAAACATTCATGTTAATTAAATAATTTTTCTACAAATTTTACTCTAAATATTCTCTAATAAGACCTACAGCTTTTCCTTTAATCCAGTCTCCATTAATTCAGGTTATCTAGCATGATTCCCCCCATAAGTTTACTATCTGCATGTTTTTTCTCTCCTGTTCTACTACAGCCACACCACTTGTTTAGTTCCCATCTGTCTCCTCAAAGCTCTACTGAAGTATCTAAAAAAGATTTTTTCATTGCTTTAATTGTGTAAATAATTCACAAGCACTATTCATTTGATAGAGTGCATTTCTTTACAAAGACATGTCCAGGAGCAACCAATCTCTAATGGATTTGCCTAATTGTTTCCCATCCATAGCATCTTGATTCTACCCAGGCTGTATGACATAGTTAGGACTACTACTCATGAAAAAAAATCCTGCACATCATTTCTCAGGATGCTAGTATGGTGTTTTCACATAAATAATAGGTGAAACATACCCCACCACATGTTTCAAACATCCCTGAAAATGTTATTTTGTGAGCATTTTGTGCAGCAGTTACAAGTATTTTTCCAGGGCAAGTCTGACCCTAAAAGAGAAATATATTTATGGCCCTGCAAGACAAAAAATATTGCCAAATACACATAAAAGTCAGAAAACGTGAAAATGTGAAAGAGACAAAAACAACAAATAAATATCTCCACAACAGAAAGGGTAAGTGCATGGGGCGAGTGTATATGTCAGAGAAAATCCACCCATCTCTGCCCAGCATGCTGCTAATGCCTGCCTAAGCAACCAGGTGAGGTGAGAGGGCTTCCTAGATGAGATACTGGACTGAGGTTGTGTTGCCATGGAATTGAGCTCAATTTCCTCTCCCCAGCACTCTGGCAAAGATGACAGGTTCTTTTCCTTTGTTCAGAAACTGATTTGGAAACAGCCCTCCTTCCCAAGGCACTGAAAGACTGCATTGTGAGGTCACAATGTAACCAAATTACATCAGAGGGAGATTTTTTCATTTCCGTTCCTAAAATTAGACTCTTCTGTGTGTGTCAGCACAACAGAAATAGCAACACTTGCTGCAAGGAGCCCACTCAGTGGGGATACCGGTCACCATGTCTCTCAAACAGGTCTGCTGCATCCAGAACAGGCGGACAGGCAACAGCAGGCAGTTCCGGTACCTTTAAGATTCTGTAAAGTAGCTGTCAAATATTGGTTTTAAGAAGTGGATGGTGTGTTTCAAAAAGGGTCTCAGAGCCACAGAGCACATATAGGACTTGCAAAGCAGATGCGGGTGCCAGAGCATTTAATCAAAGGGAACAGATTTCCCAATAGGACTTTTAACAAACGTGCGTAATTGACTCTGGGGCTGCAGCACATTGCGTGCTGCCTTCTCTAGCCATCCCGATGATTCCAAGTCAGTACAGAGTAAGTGGGAACAGTCAGAAAATAATATTTTTTCCTCAGTTCTATCTGAATGTTTTCTGAAGTTTTCAAAGGTAGCACTATTTTTATAATAAGGTCCTCAGGTAGGTACTGTATAATACCATTTAAAGATATTTAACATTTGGAGAGAATTTTTCACTGCAGACGCAGCACAAAAACATACCAGCTACATCTGGATTAACAAATCCTGGGGCTACTGAGAAAAAGACAATGGGATGAACAAAAAACTAAACAGGGTTTTTAAATTTGGGATAGACAAACATATTTCAAACTTCCATTTTAAAAGTACCAGTGTAGCTATCTACCCCATACCCCAGCTCACTCGCAAAGACCTCTCTGAGCACATTTTGTCACTCGTGAATTTCCCCTGCAGGTATGAATTTTTGAGTATATAATAAATTTTTATGATCTGAAGTGATTTGGAAATAGGTTTAGGACAAAAGAGGTCTATGAAATGCACTTTGTTCATTTATGATGGATACCATTGCATTAAGTAAAACAGAACAGTTTCCTTAGGGCAGGAATGAATATCTAACAAATTTTAGATGACTAAGCAGGACTAATACTAGTTTTAAAGATAAATTTAAAAAAAAAAATTTGGCAGTAAGAGGAACATGTATTTAGCAACATACTCTGAATTGTATTAATGGTATGAAATGATGACAGCGATGTGACAGTTACATTTAACTCTCGACTGACACTGGAACCACCCAGGAGGCTGGTAAAGCACATCTGTGTGTGTGTCTGGGTGGGTCACAGGTGTGTAACAACCCCCTTCCTTGCCTATGCTGCTCCCCTGCTCCACTTGCTGGCCGCCAGGAAGCTTTGCCCCACCATGTATTCCACCGGGGTGTCACTTCCTAAGACTATTTCTGCCTTAGGGTACTACAGAAAAGTTGTGTCTGCAAACTAGATGTAAAGCACAGCTCAGTATCCTCGTAGGCTACGTGGTCATGACAACAGAGTAACGCATTCTGCACCCACTGGAGAGAACTCCTCGTTTACCCCTCCTCTGCCCCCGTGGCCCCGCTTTCCTACTGCACACAGCCAGCTGCATCTTTCTGACCTTCCTCCTCAAACTGTCCATAATTGTGAAACCTGTCTACTTTTCATAGGAGTAAGCATGGACCCACCTGGGCCTTTCTTCATAAAATTTAAGATTTGGGAACGACTGTGTCATTTACAAATAAAGAAATTAGTCCTTTGCCCTTTGAGCAGAACGAATCTCAGACATTATACCCATCATGTGCATCTTTAAATATGCATATTGCTAGGGAAGTTATGATTTTCTATCATTACACACAATTTGGTATGAAAAAAAAACAAGTATTAAAGATGAGGTTTCTTCCTGCAGGTCAATGCTTTACATAAGTAGCCTAAACTCTCAATCTTGGTAAAGAATCCAGCCACAGCCACAAAAGATACTTGACAGACTTGGGATTCTTACGTCAGCTACACTCATTTCTGTCTATCCAAAGACAAATGGACATATTTTTATAAACTTGAGAATTAAAGCACCACCTCCTAATTGACATACAGTGGCAATTATTGCGACTAATTTATGCAGGAATGTCAGCATTTCCTTTGAATTAAACTTGCAAATCATGCAGTCTGAAACAGTTTCTGCAAGGAAATCTCATCAGACATATTTGCAGTCCTGCCAACAGCGTTTCAGAGTGAATGGTAAATGCACTGGTGCCCTCCGGACCAACTCTCACCCTTCCAGGAGGACGTTCCTTACACGAATCTCACTCTCCAAGATCGTTTTATTTTGTTAAACCCTGACATTCATCCACCATCAGTACCCCTGAGAGTTTGTACATACAGAAGTGACTACTAGCAGTCCTGTCATCTCTACGTTAGCTGTAGACCCAGGCAATAATCTCTCACATAAAATGTAACAAAAATACTATTTTTTAACTGAGATCTATGTCCAGTAAACAAAGGATTTTCTTTACATTAAAGTACTTTGACATGTAACTAACAACTTAAATCTAAAATACTGTTTTCTCATTTTTAACATCTCTGAAATCAGCAAAAATCTGACATAATTGACATCTTTTTTCTTTTGTACTGATACATAAAATAATGCATCCCTCACACAAATGGCACCTTAGACCCAGTCTTTCCCAGCTGTTTCTCAAGGAAAAAAAAAAGAGAGAAATAACATTCCTGAGAGAAAAACAGCAACACATTTAAAAGCACACACTGAATATTTTAACTGGAGAAGCTCATTCATTTCTCCTACTCTCAACTATGCAAGGACAATGTATTTCGATATACACATATATATCACGTATATCAGAGGACTCTCCGATTTTCCTTTAACAATTTTAATATAACTTGTACAGATTTTTAAAAATCAATCTTGTAATTATTTTCACATTTACTGTACTTCTTTTTAAGAAAGATGGTATATATGCTGGCATTTTAATGTTGCATGTGAGCCCCAGTTCTGCCCCAAGGAGACTAAAAATTATTTACTACTTTTTTTCTATTTTTTTACATTCTTAGTTGTCTGAAAAATAGTATAAATATATATAATAAACCATATTTCTTAGCTTTTAAACAAGAAGTTACATGTTTTTAATCAAGGATCTTAGAACAGACTGAATCCAATACAAAAGGCCAATACAATTGCCAAAAACAATCCCCCGCAAAAAAATTCTACCAGTACTATTTTATTTCATGACGCAAATAATCTTTTTTGTCATTGTAAATTTTAACACACATACAGTGAGAGAAAGAAGAGAAGTAGACCCATTAAATTCATGCTTTTTATTTGGCCAACTGAAGAAAAAGAAAAACATTCTTCCACACAGTACATGCTATCCCAGATGATCATTAATTTGCAAAAAGACCTTAAAAACAAGCAAGACTAAACAGCATTAAAATATCTTTCCAAAGAGTCTTTGAAAAATATTTAAACTCTTGAAATATTTTTCTTTTGTCTTTTGTTTAAACTATTATTTACTAGTTATCTGAACAGTAATTTTCCTTTAGTCACTTACAGAAGAATGCAGAAAGAATGCTAGTAATTAACTGCTTAGGAAACTCCATTTTATAAAATCTTAAAATGCATTACTGTCTTCATGCCTGTAATGGAAACTAACCTAGAATCAGTAGATTGCTGCTTCTCAATAAATTATTTTCTGAAAACCAATACCTCAGGAGACTAATATCATTCTTGTTAATTTAACAGCCCTGGGAAATAATTTTGTTCATGAAATATATGATGAGACATTAAACATACCAGAAAAAAATACCACTTTGCATTCATCAGAAAAAAAGAAACAGAGTCCCCAAGTAAAAGCTCAATTACTGACATTGCTCTGGTGTACAATAAGAATTCAATTACACCACACAAAGTTTTAGAAAATACTAGCTTAATTAAGATATGAAACCTTTAAAATACCTATAGATTTACTTAGCTCATGAATTAGTAAAGTTTGGATTGGGATGAGGCCCTTCCTTATTATCTACAAACTGTAGGCATAATGCATGTTAATAGTACCAAAGTGTCTTTATAGTCTATTTATTCTTTCTTCCTCCTTTTAAAGTTAGTTCACATTCTTATTTCAGATATCCATACCCTTTAGCGTGCTACTTAGTAATCTACATAATATGATGGCCATCATGGAACATAACCACACTCTACAGAATGAATGGCTATTGACAAAATGATCTCTAGCATTTATAGGAGAACATGTAAGTGAGACTTTAAATTTCAAATAACTACAACTCAAACGACACTGACTAACTATGAGCTTCTGGAAGTCACCCACCTGGGGCAGCATGCGATTTTCTTCCTCCAGCTGTCTTACTCTTGCCTCCAGCTGCCTAACATAGGACAAGGTTGATTCTAAAATTGAAAAGAAAGAACTCACATTATCCACACAGATTTTGTTTGTTGCACTGTCAGGGTATCTTTTGGTTTACTTGTTCAAGTCAAACTGAGCAACTACTTTGTCTATTACTTGCTTTTAAAAAAGAAAAAAGATTCTCCCCAGAGAAAAAATATCCGAAGCCACTGAAACTATAAGCAGTTTGGGAAATTTTTACAGTACCAAGAAGCATTAGAGAAGTTTCTGGAAGAGATTTCACGCTTTTCCATGCTAACCAGCTCCCGCCCGTTGGCATCGCACAGACACTCGTCCCTGTTTCCTCACTCATGCACTTTGCATTTTCAGTTTGCTCCATATTCTAGATTCTTCTAGAATGTTCTCTATAAGCAAATTAAACTCTGAGGCCATCTAAAACTAAGAAGAGAATGCCCAATATCTAGTTCCCTTCACTTTTCTAATGAACATTTCAAGTTTTAAGAGCAATATTTGTTCTTCCCACAAATTGATACATACTAACTCCATAATTCAGAAAACAGTAATGAAAGCACTAAATATTTAGATTTTCAGCTGGATTTTGCCTGAGTGTGACAGAGACCCAAGTTTGTCCCAAAGGTTTAGGTAAGCCAGAGAAAATGCACTGTAATTAATTATTGTTTTCAATTCTTCACAAATTTAAGTCATCAAAGGTCAGAATCACCATCTTGCCTGGTTTCTGTATCTTTTTGTCTAAAAAAAAGGCTGCAGGTAGAAGAAAGAGTTTCATTATGGAGAACGATCTGACAGTAACTCATCTTCATTAAAGTGAACATATGTCAGTGTATCACATAATACCATAGTTACAAGTCATTCATTTCAAGTGTAATAAAAGGTACATTGCAACAGCCAAGAGAGCGCTTGCAGAGGGAAGGATGCCTCCAGCTCCTGAACCCGATCAGCTCAGAGGCGGCTGTAACCAGGATTTGTTGGAGGCAAAGGAGCAGAGGAAATTCAGAGAACGCGCTACTGGGACAGACTGCGCGAATTGGGGCAGGGGTACGGGATCCCGTTCAGAACCCCACCCCAGCAGCCGGAGCTGCGTGAACTGGAGCAGCTACGATCGGCGGGATTTCTGAGTCGGGAAAAAGCTCGATCCAGGGAGATACATATGAATGGCATTCCTGTCTGCACGATCCCAGGGTGAGTTAAGTGGGCACTCTAACCGGTTTTTCCTGAATTGGGAAGACGCTCTGCCCAGCGAGTGACATCAAAGCAGCTTTAAGGACTGCGGGATCGCCCGGGTGGGAAGAGCTAACCAGACGCCCCAACGAGATTGGTGAGGGGGGAAAGAGCTCCACTCAGGGAGGAACACCTGAGTGGCCTGTCTGCAAGACTCCTGGGGCGGCGAGCTGATTATACGCCCCAGCCACGTCTTCGGGTAGGGAGTAGAAGCGGAAATCTCAGCAGACAGCTTAAGGGACATTCTCCCAAAGAGAAGGAATCATTGGAGCAGCCTCTGAAGCAGACCTTTGCCTGCTGAACTGCCTGTGGAATTTATAGCTCCACATTTTGAATCTGATACCCAAAAATGGGAAAACAGAGGAACAAAACGCAGTCTCAAAACTCAACCCCACCCAGAACAAGTTTTGAATGTGAAGATACAGGGGAAGCACGAAGCCACATAACTTCAAGTTATGAAACAATTCAATCCGAAATGAAACAACTCCAACAGGGCATAAAAGAGCTTAAAGCAGAAATAACCCACATACCCGCAATGATTTCTCAGACAAAAAGCGAGCTGAAAACTATGATGGAAGAAATGTTCCATTCACACAGACAAGAAATAGACAAAAGACTAGAAGAAAATAGGAAACAAATGGAAAATTTACAAGAGCAATTTAGGAATGAATTACAAAGAATGAAACAGGTCCAAAGAGAATGCCAGGATTTGAAAACTAATGCTGAAAGCATGGAAAACCGCTTAAATGAAACCAAAGGTAGAATTTCAGAACTTCAAGACAGCATGGCAGCTTATAAGCGTGAAAGGAAGAATCTCATGATATCATCATAGACACAAGAAAAGTCAATCCAACAGCTGCAAGATGAGGCAAAACGTAACAATATTCGAATTATAGGAGTGTGTGAAACAGCAGGAGATGTCACAAACGATATAAAAGGAATATTTGATGAAATAATAGCAGAAAATTTCCCAAACAAGGTAAAAGATACTGAAGTTCAGTTAAGCGAAGCATATAGAACACCAATGATCCATAACCCAAAGAAAAACACACAAAGACATATAATAGTCAAGATCCCAGATATCCAGCAAAAGAACACAATATTAAAAGCTGCCAGAGAAACGAAACAGATCACCTATAAAGGAAAGCCCATCAGAATCACAGCAGATTTCTCAACGGAAACCATGAAAGCAAGAAGAGCTTGGAGCGAGATACTACAGATTCTGAGACAAAACAACTTCCAACCCAGACTGACGTATCCTGCAAAACTATCCCTCAGATTCAATGGAGAAATAAAATATTTCCACGATAAAGAACAACTGAAGAACTTCATGAGTGCCAAACCAGCATTGGAAAAAGCACTAAAAGATATTCTAGACAGAGAAAAAAGAGACCACAATCCCAAGAACAGCTATAGAAATAACTCCCTAAACAGAACAAATAATTAAACAGTCAGCAAAAGAAGGAAAACTTCAAGTAAATAACATGACTAGAATAAACCAACATATAACCATGATAACCATTAATGTAAATGCCCTCAACTCAAAAGTCAAAAGGAAAAGATTGGAAGACTGGATTAAGGAACACAATCCAACAATATGCTGTATACAGGAAACACATTTTACTCAAAAAGAAATCCATAGGTTGAAAGTAAAAGGTTGGAAAACAATTCTGCATGCAACAGGCCCCCAGAAAAAAGCAGGGGTAGCTATTCTGTTTGTAAACAATGTAAACTTCAAACCAAAAACAATCAAAAGAGATAAAGAAGGCCAATACATACTAGTTAGGGGAAAGCTACAAAGGAAGAGGTAATAATCATAAACATTTATGCACCCAACAATGGAGAACCTAACTTTACAAGTCAAATCTTGACAAACGTAAAACATCAAACAACTAATAACACTATTGTAATAGGGGACCTAAACACCCCTCTGACGCAAAGACACAGGTCAACTGGACAGAAACTCAGCAAAGAAATAACAGAACTGAACGAAAAGTGTGAACAAATGGACTTAGTAGATGTATACAGAGTGTTCCATGCCACAGCATCAGAATACACATTTTTCTCAGCTGCACATGGGTCTTTCTCCAAAATAGACCACATTTTAGCCCATAGACCATATCTACATAAATGCAAAAGATTTCAAATTCTCCCATGCATATTATCGGACCACAATGCAATAAAATTGGAAATTAATGACAAAGAGAACTCCAAAAACCACATAAACACGTGGAAATTAGACAACAACCTACTGAATAGCCAATGGGTCACACAAGAAGTTAAAGAAGAAATTAAAAATTACCTACAAATAAATGAAAACGCAAGTACAACCTATCAGAATCTGTGGGATGCAATGAAAGCAGTCCTCAGAGGGAAATTTATAGCAATGAAATCATATACAAAGAAAATAGAGAGCAAATAAATAACCTATTGATACACCTCAAACTCTTAGAAAAACAGCAACAAGCCAAACCAAGAGCCCAAAGAAGGGAGGAGATTATAAAACTCAGGGAACAAATTAATGCAATTGAGATGAAGAAAACTCTACAAAAAATTAGTGAATCAAAGAGTTGGTTCTTCGAAAGAGTAAATAAAATTGATAAACCCCTAGCCAACTTTATCAAAAAAAGAAGGGAAAGATCTCAAATTCATGCAATAAGGAATGAAAAAGAGGAAGTCACTACAGATCCAAAAGACATAAAAAAGATCATTAATACCTACTTTGAAAATCTGTATTCCCATAGGATAGAAAATACAGAAGAAATGGACACATTCCTAGAAAGGTACAAATTGCCAAAATTGAATCAGGAAGACGTAAAAATCCTGAATAACCCAATATCAATTAATGAGATTGAAAACGTCATTAAAAACTTACCAACAAAAAAAAAGCCCAGGCCCTG